>ML777034.1:0-53815 GCA_009831015.1 Picea engelmannii | reverse complement strand
TTCTCCCCAGGCAAGTTATAAAGGGGGAAGCGTGTGTGAGAGAGACTGTGGGTTGCGAAACCCCGAAAAGGGGAGGAAGAGTGTCAACTCTTCGGGCCGCGGATTTGTGAAGGTCCTGGTGGGGCGACCGTGCTCGCGAGGGGTAGGGTGACCGTCACTTTGCGATACTTTTCTTTTTCATTTTCATCATCAAGTGGGAATCCTATTTCCATAAAACATTTCTTCCAAAACTTAACATCAACATTTGATCTCTCCCCGTGGCATATTTGAGAAAATTCATTATGGATAAATATCACCCTTTGAATGAAGGTCATAGAAATTATGTACTCACTGTATGTGTTATGATCCCATTCCAGTAACTTTGCCTCTGACTCTGTTAAACCGACATAAATTATGCATTTGATTGTCTCAAAAAGAGGATTATTGGGATATTCTTTCATCAGTTCTCTTCTAGCCTCTGCGGAATGATTTCCTCCAATTACATAATATTTGTAGTCAAAACATTTTGATCTATCAAATTCTTACCTCGTAGGAACTTCCATTGGGTCAACAAGAACTAGGTATTCAACCACATGTGCATATGGATTGTATCTAATCAATGCTTTCAAATTGTGAATATGCAAGTGATGTGGTTTTCTAATTTTATATTTTTCCTGCCCTTCTGTGGGTTTATAAAGTTGTTTCACATTCAACTAAAATGTGTGGCTATCATCAACTAAGTTTATTGTCCTCAATCTATTTTGAATGGAATTTTGTGTTGTTTTCATAATACCATCCTCTAGATCAACACTTGGTGTTATTATTTCTCTGCTACCTTTAGAACTTTCACTATAATACTCTGAGCTAACGATGGCTTCTTGAACATTATCAACATTATTTTTCTTCCTCTTATGATTTAAATGTGTTTCATCTAAATCAATGATTTCTTCATAATCAATAGGAATAGACTCATCATCAACCATCGCTCTTTTGCATTTATCTTGTTTGTTATTTTTGCGAGAAGTAGTGATAACCTCATTGGGACCAATCTCAAAAAAATATTCATTTGGAGTTTCCTCCCTTTCAAATGTAACCCTTTTAGGATTTCTAGAATGAGGATTTTTCTTTCTTCTTTCATGTTCTTCTCCGCCTACTCTTGCAGGTTCAACCTCCATTACTTTTTGTTTCTTTTTCCTTCCTTCTTGCGTCTTTTCAATATGAAAAGAATTGATGACAACCATGATATCACTCTCTGTAGAGTAAATCCCCACTAACATATGTGAAAGTCGTTTAGCAAAATCATATAAAAATAAAACATAACATTTTCATGTTAAATAAAATTAAAACATTAGCACGATACTAAAAATAATAAATGACACAAAATAGAAATAAAAAACTTACATTGTCTTTCTCAATGTCATCAACGATGGCTGGACATAATTTTGAAAAACGTTCATTCTTGTTATAATTTCTCAATTTAAAACAATATCTAAACTTGATATAAGTTCTCTCTTGTTTGACAAGTGCATAAACAATATATGTGGCTGGCACCAAATATATATCTCATAACAAGCCAAGTGTCTGATAATTTCCTTGCACATGTTTTGATTCGACACAATACAAATATATATGATCTCCATTGTTTCCTTCCTTGTCTTTAACAAACCAAGAATATTCTTGTTTGTTTTCACCTTCCACAGATTTCCACTCTCTAACATTCTTCATTGCCTTTGATAGCTCAGGTGTTAAGCTATCATTTTGTTGCCTAACTTTCATGGAGGTTCCAATTGCATTTTTGGATGCCATTATTGCAGGTCGTGATCTAGATATATTCATAGATAATCTCTTTCCTGCCATTTTCCTATATTAAGATAAAAGAAAAAAAATTAGGCCTTTAACATTATAATAAACTAAAAGTAGAACATTGATTATAAAAACTAATTTAAAAAAAGTAATAAAAAATTAACCCATATGTAAAAGAAAATTTGATCCATAAAATTATTGGGCTTATGCCACACCCACGGCTTAGCCACGGGGTTGGCTAGGGCGATGTTGGGCATCACCCTAGCCCCCCCGCGGCTAAGGAACGGTCCTGTGGGATCGTTCCTTAGCCGCGAGGGGGATGGGGCGATGCCTGACATGGCCTTATCCCCCCACGAATAAGGCACGGGCATTGCCCAGTGACTACCATGGGCCAAAAATAATAAAATTTAAATAAAAAAACAACAAAAACGCTAAAAAAAAAATTAAAATTATACCTAAATTTGATGTTTTTTGCATTTGTTTTTCAAAAAATCTTAAGGATTTTGTTAAGAACTTTTGAAAAAAGTCTCAATTTTTTTAAAAATTTGGGTATTTTTTAGAAAAAAGTAGAAAAATCTAAACAAATTTGAGGTTTTTTAATTTAACACAGTATGTTTTCGTAAATTGTAAGAATTTAACAAAAAACTAACCTCTGAAATGCTAGATTATCCTCAGATGTTGAGCTCGATGTTTCTTCTTGCTAGATTCTCCTCGGATGTCTTCTTGATGTTTTAGCTTGCTATAACTCCTAAAACAAATACTTCTCAAGATATAACACAGTATAAAAAGATAAAACAAGACTGTGTATATATAACACATATGATATAAATTATTGTTAGTATAACGAATGTGGGATTAATAAAAATTAGGTATATTGTCTACATATATACCTAAAATTATATGGATAATCAATATGTTTAATAAATGTGGGATAAATAAACAAACATGATAAATATTGTATTTAACATGTAAATAACAAAATAAAAGAGTACAAATTGTTTTTAAATTTTAAGGGAAAATAAGCGAAAAAAAATGGGGGGAAATTTTGGAGGGAAAAAATTGAGAGGGAAATTTTGGGGAATATTTTGGGGGGGGGGTGGTTTGGGGGAGGAATTTTGGAGGGAAAATATATATTTTTTTCAGGGGGGGCATTTAGAGGGAAAAGATCATTATGTGTGTTATAATAATGTGATAAGGAGGGTGAGCATTTTTATCATTCTATGTTCTCAAAGAGAAGGGATCGCTTCATCAGATAAATAAGATTTTATTTCCGATACATCAACAAATTGTTCGCATACCTCTTCTGTTGGGACTAGGAAATGCCATAGGAATGCTTGTAATGAAAATGAGGCATCAAATTTGTCATCTAGTCATAATTTTGATCATGGTGCAAGCAATTTTATTCAACATGTTCCTCTTGAAATTCCTAAATCAGAGGACTTTGAAGGCACCCATGATGAAGAGGAGGAATATGATGGTGATAAATCTAGTCAACAATTTAATAGTAATGAAAATAATCAAAATGTAGGTCAAAGTGGAGACTATGATCAACGTTTAAATGATTGAGATGAAAATTTTCCTCCAAGTGAGGAGTTTCAAGGTACCGGTGAATATTTCCAAGGCACCAATGAAAATGATGGAGAAATTAAAGACAACAATGTTGGTGATTATGAATATCCTCCTAGTGAGGATTTTGAAGGTACTGATAAAGTGTTTCCTCCAAGTGAGGATTTCCAAGGAACGAATGAGGATGAATAAGAATCCCCCCCAAGCGGGGATTTTAAAAGTAATGATGATGATTATGGAAATGTTGGAAAGTATTTCCTGAATGAGGAATTTATAAGAAGCAATGTTGGTGCTGATGATTTCCCTCCAAGTGAGGATTTTCAATGTACCGATGAGGATAATGAAATTTTTCCTGCAAAATTTTGAAGTCAGTAATGAGGATGATGAAGAATATCTCTCAAGTGGAAATTTTCAAAGTAGTGAATATGATTACGCCATTGGTGGTCACTCTTTCCCAAGTGGTAAATTAAAAAGCAACAACGTTGATGTTGATTTTCCTCCAAGCGAGGATTTTCAAGATATTGATGAAGGTTTTCAAGGCACTAAGCAATATGGTGAAAATTTTCACTCAAGTGGGGATTTTGATAGAAATGAAGATGATTATGTCCATAGTGGAGACAATGTTGATGATGATTTTGCTCCAAATTATTATGTTGATGATGATGTTATCAAACATTCAGTTGAAAAAAATGAAGGTGATAGGCATTCTCTAGTTCAGTCTCCTCACAATTTTTTGTTTGATACTCGTGGTGATAAGGACAATCCTTCTAGTGAGGATAATGAAATAGTGGAGGCACTGCAAAGAAACATTGTGTCTAGGACTAGGATTAGATCTTTTTATATCAATCCAAATCATTCTAGTTATACAAGGTGTAGGAAATAATTTCTCACTAAATCAATTTCCATAAGTGAATTTATTTCAAGTGAATGTTTAAAAAGAATTGTTTGAAACGAATGGACTACATGTATGCCTTGAATAAAAGGAAGACATATTTGTCAATTAATAAGAGCATGAAAAATTCATATTTGATGGGGTGCATGATATCCACATCATGCACCCCATCAAATATTTAAAAAAAATTCCCTCAATTGGTAATATTCGTATATCAAGAATCCATACAAGGTTAGAAAAAGATCCATCATTTTATTAAAAGGTACATCATATTCGAGAGAGTGGGTCATTCACAAACACTACATTGTCATGGATGTGTGATTTATTTTCCAAACATGGAGAGTATATGATGGATAAAGACACAATACATATTCCAGATAATTTTTCAAGGAGGGAAATCTACAATTTGTACAAAGTATACGCTGAAGATGTTGAAGGAAATGGTAATTTTATTACATATGCATATTTTACAAGAATATGGAAGAAAAAATTCAACAATGTTTGTATTCCTAAGAAGTCAAGGATGGGGATTTGTAGTATACTTGCTACTCCTAAATCAAGAAGAGATAAGTCTGAAGGGGTAGAAAGAGGTATGCATTTACTATTTTGTTTTTTTAAATTGAATAGTTATCAAATATGAAAACATACGATCAATATTTTCATTTTATGTCATGTGAAGATTCCATAGTCAAAGCACTTCAAGAACATCAGAATGAACAATCAATTGAAAGAAAAAAGTTGTACAAACATCATAAGAAGTATTATGATGCTCCAAACAAATATTTAGATATGATAAATGATGGCATGGACCAGAAGAAAACACTTCTACCACATTTTGTCCGTACACCCAAAAATTTATAGGAAGAGAATTTCATTCAGTTTCACTTGGTTGGTTGTATGGTTTTCAATGGAAAAAGTTGTCCAAGATTTTACTTCACATCTCCAAATATTCATAATGATGCAAATCTGACCATCACCATAATTCATCATGTGCTCACTCACTGGTCTGGAAATCTTCCTCAAGTTCTCTATCTACAGCTGGACAATACTAGTCGTGAAAATAAAAATAAAATTGTGTTTGGACATCTATGCATTCTTGTTGAAATGAGAATATTTCAAAAGGTGAAAGTTGGTTTCCTTCTTTTTGGACACACTCATGATCATATTGATCAAATGTTCAGTCATTTTTCAGTAACATTGAAGAGGAAAAATGTTGGAATTCTACCATCATTGATTGAATGTATCAAGAAAGCATATATTCGAGATTATCTTTTTCATATATTAGAAGAAACTGGTGTCATTGGAAGATTTATTCAGGGATTACATTGTGAATAAAAATGGATTGAACAACTTAATGACATTAGCTTCCAACATCAATTTTGTTTCAAAAACATTGATGGGAAAAGACTTATATGGGGAAATCAATATTCAACTACTACAGAATGGGGGCCTTCATAAGGTTTATCATTTTTTAAGTTCATTCCAGATCGTCCAATTTTTTCATCAAAGTTATTACTTTTACAATCAGTTGCTGAAATCCATAATGCACAGAGGCGTAATAGAGATGTAGATTATTCTGAATGCCTAGAAGAAATTAAAAAGTCCATTAAGGATACATATGAGTACTTTGATGTTGTTGATTATGTTTGGTGGGATTCTTTTTTCAATATTCAAAGTGACATAATTTCAATCTCAACAAATGAAGATACAATGTTGAGGACTCCATTTCATTGTCCACAAAATACGCCAAACAAATCTAAAGAAACAAACATTGTTGAAGTTCAATAGGAATCTCAAGGTGCTATTGAGTTTACACAAGCAGAGGAAAGAACAATATATATTGGCTCGCGAAGGTCATGTTCACAACGTGAAGCAATGGAAGACCTTTACATGGGTTCAATACAAGATATATTTTTTTTTTGTAAGTAAGAAGTATATATTATATTTAGTGCCTGCTAGAGCTGAAAAGAGTTACCAAAATACAGTGAGATACTGGCTGTAATTGCTAGACTGCCCCAACAGAGGGGAAACCAGTCCAGCCATCCCCCAATTCACAAGTCTGAGAAAGTTGCTGGTTCAGAAAACATACAAAGACACTACTATCTGCTTCTAGACTAGGAGCCTAATGGAACCAGATGTTCAACAAAAAAGAAATCTAAACACCTGTCTAATATCCAATCCACGTGGCTCGGAGGTCCTCTATCCACGGTTCCGTCTCGAAGTTGGTCGGCTGGTCATCCCGACGTTGTTCCTTTCGTTCCACATGCTCCTCGTCCTCAACTAGGCCGCTACGTTCCGCTTCCTTCTGTCTTTCCGCTACTTGTCGCCGCATGCTATCCAACTCAATGTCCAGGGCCTCCCCCAGAGAAGAGCCAACTGGGTCCGAGGAGAGCTCCGACTGCATAGTTGAAAGCAAATGAAGAAAGGTGGCTACATTGTCTTCTGTGGCTTGCAGTCGAAACTTGAGGTCCGCCATCTCCCTCCTGAGCTCAAAGACTAAATCATACAGAATACCCAATCGCTCTTTGAAGTTCTCACTGTCGGGGTGGCCCGCAGAGAGGAGACGCGCTCGCTTGGATTCTCCCAAAGCCGCTGGTGCACTCCTCCAGGTGCTCGAGGATCTGGGGAAGGACATTGTCACCATGAAATGCATCTGGGGGTCCTGAGGAGAACGTGGAGTCGGGGTCAACCCTCGCGGGATGGTAGCCATGGAGTGTAAAAGCGAAGACTGCGAAGGTGGCGAGGTTATCGCGGAGTGAAAGTGCAAGGATTGCAGAGGCGGTGGGGTTGTAGCTGGGGACAGGCTTTGAGGGAGGGAGGAAGAACAGGTCGCCGGAGAGGCCGTAGGCGAGACCGGGGGTCTGCGGGGCTTCTAGGGTGAGCCCTGCTTCGACTTCCCTCTTATCCTTTCTTTCACGTGTGCAGGTGAGCAGGGCGGAACAGGATTGGACTAGTGTTGCAGAAAGACGATGAAGATAGACTCTGAGCAAGCCTAATGTTGTTTGCGTCGTGAAGGGGAGAGCCCTTCCGAGCGCTTACAAGGTGAAATGCCCAAACTAACGAGCCAAGCCATTATACAAGCTGCGTGGGAGCAGAAGGTGGTGTAAACTCCCCTTACTTCAACCATTATGCGGCATATAAATGCCATTACTCTCCCGAGACGGCATGGTACTGCAGCACGGGCCCGTCACGTGGCTCCGTGCTGCAGCGTGTTGTGTTCGTTCTGATCAACCGCCACGGGGAAACCACTAACACCCCATCCGGGGAAGCATCTACTGATCCAGCTTTTCGAATGCACTGCTGGAGAATAGGATGCTCAGGGTTTTGGGCAGAGTAGCAGCGGAGGTCTGGTTCTCTCCATTCAATGCCCACATTAGCCAATTCGTCTGCGATCTGGTTCGCCTTCCTTCTGATGTGTGTGGGGATGATTACCTGGTGGGAGTGCAACAGTCCAACAATGATCTGTAGACCGTGAGTGAGTCTCCATCTTGGAGAGATGTTGTCCGGGTTGACCCCGTGTAGGATTCTTCGCAGTAGGCCAATGATTACCTGAGAATCCCCCTCGACGATGAGCTTTGTGTAATTGTTTTGTGAGGCCATTTGCAAACCTTTAATGAGTCCCCAGAGTTCTGTTGCGTTATTTGTGGAATGCCCGAGGGGTCCTGCTCCTATGGCTAAAATATGTCCCAGATGATTTCGAAAGACGACTCCATAACCTGCATCCCCCGGATTGCCCTTAGAGGCTCCGTCAAAGTTGAGTTTGAGAAAATCTTTTGGGGGAGGAGACCAATGGGAAGGGCTAATCAGGGGGGGATTGGACGGGGGGGAGGAGGTTGTCTGAGAGGGAGGAAGAGGAGTCCAATGCCGAAGGATAGGGAGCTCGGCAGGTGGGAAAGCAAAGTCTTCATCCGACCAAGGTCTAAGGCGGAGGGTTTCCAGAAGATTGCGTTGGCAGAGAGCCCAACATAGATTCCAGGGATGAGCCTTATCTCTGAAGATTCTGCTGTTTCTTTCTTTCCAGATGTGCCAGAGGACCATGCCAGGTAATAGCTACCATACCCTATTGAGATAAGGAGAGAAAAAAGCCTGATCCCTCCAATTGAGGAGGGTCTCTATGACACTGTCTTTGAGACGGTCTGAGGTGCGCATGCTTATTGCTACTTGATCCCAAACTTGCACTGTGTAGGGGAAAGTGTTGAGGAGGTGGTTCAAAGTTTCCTCCGCCTTTCCACAAAGAGTGCAAATAGAAGGTCCAGTAAATCCCCGCTTCAGAATATTATCCCAGGTGAGAATGCTTGAGTGTGAGACTACCCAGAGGAATAGGGTGATTTTCGGCCAGTGCTTCAGATTCCAAATCTTCTCCCAAATCTTCATATCTAAGGTGTGGTCGGCCTTGGTTGTGAGTTGATAGGATTCTTGTGTGCTGTAGGAGCCCTGTGGCCTGTATCCCCATCTGAGTATGTCTTCACCGTTTCGTATGGGAATTTTCCTCTTGTTCAAAGCGTCATGAAGAGGTGTCAGGTCTATCTGCGGAGCCGAGTTGATTCGCCCCCGATCCAGATGCCAACAGCGCCAGGTGTCCTCTGCTTGGTCGTTCTACCAGTAATCCGCTACCTTTGTTAGGCCCATACCTGTAGCCTAGGCGCACATGTCGTGGGACCACTCCTCAGCGTTTAAGGCGGGCCACTGTTGCCAGGAATCTTGCCAGAACAGAGTCGTTTCTCCATTGCCTATCTCCCAGAAAGCATGCTGTGTTATTATCTGCCTATTCTGCTTGGCCGCTGTCCATATCAAGGAGCCCGTGTTATCCTCATTCCAGCGAATCAGGTTGTTCTCTACCGTATTAGGAGCATATTTCTTCCGCCACAACTTGGCCCAAAGGTCTGTGGGATTTTTGAGCCAACGCCACCAGATTTTTGCACTGAGGACCCTGTTCATTGTGGACGGATCTCTTATTCCCAGGCCTCCCTGATCCTTAGGCTTGCAGATTTTATCCCAGCTAACTAAAGCGAGCTTTTTGTCTTTGTTGAGGCCATGCCATAGGAAATTTCTTTGCAGACTTTTGATGGTGTTGAGGACAGATCTGGGGGCAACTAACACAGAGAAAGCATAAATCGGGAGGGCTTGAAGGACAACATTGATCAAAATGAGGCGGCTTGGCAGATTTAGGGCTCTAAAGGTCCAGGAAGAAAGCCTCTTGGAGAAGGAGGAAAGGGGGTTCTCCCAGGAGGAGTTTTTGTGAGCATTGTCAATTAAGGGTAAGCCTAAATATTTGGATGGAAGGGAGCTTCTGTTGAAACACAGGATCTCCGAGATGTGACGCTGGATCGGGGGTGGGGTATTGAAAAAGAAAATTTGTGACTTGTCCTTCTTGCATTCTAGACCTGAGGCAGCAGAGAAGATTTGAAGAATCTCCTTGAGAGAGTTGGCTTCCCTAGCAGTTGGGCTTCCCATTAGGAGGGTGTCATCCACGAACTGACTGTGAGAGATGGGTGGGGATAAGCCATGCAGGGGTAGACCAGTTAACAGTTTGTTTTCCAGATCCGCGTGAATATTTCTGCTAAGTCCTTCCACCATGATGATGAAAAGGAAAGGGGACAGGGGGTCTCCTTGTCTAATACCTCTTGTGGGGGAGAAGGGCTTCGAGGGAACCCCATTGATGAGCAGAGAAAAGAAGGCTGAGGAGGTGAGATTTAAGATCCAAGTAACCCAGTTTTGGTCGAAGCCAAACGCTATTAGCATAGCTTTCATATATTCCCAGTTGAGTTTGTCAAAGGCTTTTGATATGTCCAACTTTAAAATCATCCCTGGGGTTTTTTTTTTTCTGCAAGGAGTGAATTACCTCATGTGCCAAGATAATGTTGTCCAAGATTTGCCTGCCTTCAACATATCCCGACTGCTCTGGGGATATTATTGTTGGTAGGATCGGCTTGAGTCTGCGGGCGATGACTTTTGTGAGGAGTTTGTATATAGCATTGCAGAGGGCTATAGGCCTGTATTGCTTTGATCTGTTCGCTTGCCCTTATTTGGGGATAAGGGAAGGAAGGTTGCATTAAAAGCCCGTAAGACTTCTCCTGTAATCCTGGAATATTCCAGGATTTCCCAAGCCTCTATTCTAATCATCGGCCAGCAATAGTGGAAGAAGTCGCTTGTGAAGCCATTTGGGCCTGGAGCCTTGCATTTGGGGGTATCTTATAGCCCCTGGTCTACTTCTTCGATGGTAAAGGGCCTGAGGAGAGCTTCATTTTGTTCTTGAGTCACAAGGGTAGGTACGTGTCTAGTGATCTGATTGATGGCTTCACTGCGGTCTAGAATGGGTTCCGTGAGAAGGTCTCGGAAGTAGTCAACTAGATGATTTTCCAGGTCAGCGTGGGAGTGAAGAGTCTCCCCCTCCTCTGTAATAAGATGCGTGATCTTATTGGATTGTCTTCTCTGGATAGTATCTCTGTGGAAGAATTTGGTGTTGCGTTCCCCCTCCTTGAGCCATTGAATTTGTGACTTCTAATTCCATAGTATCTCCTCCTGCTTTTTCCTTTCTGCTAGCTGTTGGTTCACTTTGATTTCCAGATCTCTGAGCTCCTCTATGAATCCTTGCTCTCTTATTCTACATTGTAGTTCGTCCATTTTCTCCGTGAGCTTCTTTTTTGATTCAAAGATGCTGCTGAAAGTGTGTTTGTTCCAGAATTTCAGCTTTTGCTTTAGATTTTTCAACTTCTGTTGGAACCTATACATCTTAGATCCATGGGGAATTTCCGCCTCCTTCCACCAGCCTTGAATATTTGCTTGGAAGTCTGGATGGTCTAACCAAAATTGTTCGAATCGAAAAGGTTTCTTTTCGGGAGTGGCTGGGACATCCAACCATAATTGGATGGGCCAGTGATCCGATCCAGTGCGATTGAGGACACTGGATTCTATGGCCATGTCGTCCATCATGAGTGGCTCTGACACCAGGAAGCGATCAAGTTTGCATGCGATCTGGTGCAAACCCGTTCTTCTATTGGACCAGGTATGGATTCCATTTATGGCCTCTAAATCAATTAGCCTGAGGTCATCTATTAAAATGTTGAAATCGCCAGAGTCATGATCCAGTCGACGTGAGCCTCCCTTTTTTTCCTCTAGGCTGCGTATGATATTAAAGTCGCCCCCCACTATCCATCTGTGGTATTGTGTGAGGCTGGACAGGTAACTTAGGCTTCTAAGGAAGGCATGTTTGTCTCTTGGAGTGACCAGTCCATAGATAGTTGTTAGATGCCCTGGCTTGTCAGATCCTATGAGTTTGTAATCGGCTGTAATAGCCCATATGGTGGTGCAAAAGTTATCCAACAGGACAATATTGGTATTCCATAGGAGTGCCAGTCCTCTAGCTGTTCCTGCAACATCAATTGAGACCACTCCTTCTTTCTTCCAATAATAGGGGAGTAGTCGATTTATTTCCTCTGTGGTACATTTTGTTTCCTGTAACAATACAACATCTGGTGCTTCCTCTATAATCAGATCTCGTAGCAGTTTCTGTTTTCTACGACCGTTGAGGCCTCTGATGTTCCNGAGATCAGGTGGATCTGCCCTGAGTTTACCATAAAACTTCCAATTTCCTGTATGATCTTATTTGTTGATTTCCTTCCTCATTTTTTCTCATCTTTTTGTGCCTTGTTTGGGGTTTTTGTCTGACTGCTTTGGATGCCGAGTGGTTTGTTGGCTCGGGCAGAGGAACCCGTCGAGGATTTGAGGAACACTTTATGCACCTGAGTTGATCCCTTGGTATAATATAGAGTTTTTGGTGTCGATAGGCATGCTCAAGGTGTTCCAAATCCACTCCCACTAGATCTTGTTCTCCCACCTCCATTTCCTCATCTTCGTCTTCTATCTCCAACTGCTCTGGTTGCTCCCTCAGTGGCTCTGTTGAGGGAGGCTGCGCCTCCTTGTTCTTTGTTGGTTGTTCAACCTCAAGACCCTTTGTTTGAAAGGCCGTGTGCTGGGGTGATGGGTTAATGTGGGCTGTGTTTGGAGATTCCTCTGGATTATCTTGTAAAATTGCAAATTTATTGCTGGTGGAAGGGTCTTTACTTACCTGAGCGGGTTGCTTTCTGCCGCCCTGTTGTCTGCACCCTGCCTGTTGCGTGAATACCTCCTTGTCCTGGCCATTTTATGGTTTCCCCTCCTTGTGCGTGTTTTTGAGTGGGCATTCCCTGAAGAGATGTCCATGCTCGTGGCATTTCCTGCAGCGGAAGGGTATATGTTCATAATCAATGGTTTGAGACCAGTCCTCATCATGATATTCCAGCATAATAGAGCCCAGGAGCAGCTTGGCTATATTCAGATACACACAGATTCTTGCATAAGATGTATATCGTCTCTGCTTAGTTGCTTCAGAGGACTTAACATAAATACCAATGGTGTTGCCTATGCCATCTAGAACTTCCTCCAGCCAAAATTCCTGGGGAAGAGAGTACAACCTGATCCAAACCGGTGCATGGGTGAAATCTTCCTTTTCAGGGCTGAACTTCTCTGTCCAGAATCTCAAGAAGAGTCTTGCCGAGTTAAAAAAATAGGGCCCTCCATCAAAGATACGGTTCCTGTCTTCGAGATTGTGGAAGATGACCATAAAGAAACCCTTTGATCCTAGTTGGAGATCATAATGAACTTTTGGCCTCCACCAGTACTGTATCCATTTGATTAGTTCTCTTTTTGAGGGCCATAGCCCTAGGAACTTCCCTATCAGGGCATTATCTTGCATGTATTGCTTCTGCTCCTCTATACAGGGTGAGTTGATGACATATTTTGGGGCGATTGGAGCTTGTGGAATGCACTTACCGGGGATCCAAGGAGCCGAGGTTTGTGCAGAGCTGTCTTCCTTAGCCGGGTCCATATCCGTGTCCCAATCTTTGAATGTGCCTTCGACCATCAACTGCGCACACATCTCCAGAGGCGTTTCGAAGGTCGGCCTCTTCACTCAGGTTGTCGAATCTGCATTGGTTGTTACTTGGCTGTAAGTGACACCCTTCGTCGCCTCCCCCTGGCCTTGTGGGAGCCCCTGCGGGGCCATTATTTTGTGGCCGCAGTCCTCTGCGGCTGTCAGGGTGTAAACCCTAGATTCAGAACCAGATCGCGAATCAACATATTTTATTTTTAGTGGGTTCAATACAAGATATTAAGGAGGGTATCATGATTGCATTTTTAGTGACTGAAGATCCACATGGTTATCCATTCTGGTGATTCGGATTATTTTCGGCACAAAATGAGAGCAAAGATGTAATAAATAAATCGACATAGATATCATGGATATCCAATAATATAACATAAATGTATCAGAGATCCAACCATAAACATAGAGATACAGTAATACACGGTTTCTATTAATGAAAAAAATGTACAGAGACTGTAAAAATACAGAGTGAAAGACTCGCTAGAATGGTGGCAACTTATCTCTGAGAAGAGATGTGAAGGTTACTTGCATTCTCAAGAAGATGATTACAATGAGTCTCTAAAGGCCTTTTTATAATAAACAATAATGTCAAAAACCCTAGACATCCAAAAACCTAACCTTAGAAGATGAAGCGCCAAAAGTCATGTGGGCCCCGTCGAGGTAAATTGGTACATCAATATCCTGAGGTCATAACTTTGGAATACTATCTTTGTTTGACACATATGATACATTGTTAGAAAGATATATCCGAGGACTACAAAAATTAGTAGAAATTGTAATGAACAAATTTTTGACTAGTAGATGCCCAAAAAACGTTGTTTAAGGCCTCAAAATGGCTCCGAAAGTCCAAGACCCGAAAAACTGCCAAAAATAGTAAATTACCAAAATTGCCAGAAAACTGTTTTGAGCTAGTTGGAAAAGGTGGGTGGCCACAGATATCCACTTGGATCATCTGGATATGAAATCTTATAAATATTGAAAAAGAAAATGATGACATTATTTCAATTGAAGTGCATTGGTATGCAACAAGTACACACCCATTCAATGGTGTGTACAAGACATAGATGCTGGTTAAGAAACATGTCAATAGAAAGAGAAAAAGAAAGGGTAAAAATAAAACTTGTTGTCACATTCACCTCTTAAAATTAGATGACATTGACATACTTGTTTATGACTTCAATTTGATAAAGACAGGAACTCTTTGCTCCAAGACAACAAAGATTATCAAGAGGTTGTTGCCGTAAGAAATAAATGCAAGATGTGAGTATGTTGAACCTAGTCATAGTTCTAAAAGGAATTTGACATTTGAAATGTTGGGCATGCATGTAGAATCAGATGGTGCATTCATCGACAATAGAAAAGAGTATGGATCATCTACATCTTCATCCAAAAGTTCATCTGAAGACAATGTAGACTTTGATGGTATTTCAAAAACCATGTGTCAATCTGAATAAGTGTATGAAACGTTTAATTCATTTTTTATCCATATGATGTTTGTATGGTAACTAAAAAAGAGCATTGAACTTACATATGATCTTACATGAAGTTATGAATCTTTTGTTATGTTTTATGAATAATATGTTTTCTTATTATGGATAATATATCAAAATTTCTTAGCTCATATGTTTTGAATATGGTCAATATAACAATACTTTTAAGAAATTATTTATGCTTCATTCAATGTAACTTGTATTTACTTTTTTATTATTAAAAGTAAAAAATTATCAAAAAGTGACGTTGAAGATGGAAAGACTAAAGACCTGATACCACTTGTAATATCCCAAATCCGCAAATATGGATACTAACTCTCTATTGACCTTGTGTCACATATATGATACTCTTTGGGTGGTTGAATGGGTTATTTAGGTTTCTAACTATGTTCTATAACTTAAATTTAACATGCATGTTGATTTTACATGTGGTTTTAGGTGGAACAACTTGTTTAAGATATATTGAATAGTCAAGCAATTACAATAATGACATGCATGTATAAAACTTCACACACAAACTGCATGCATGTAAAAATAGCCAAACCAATCTTCAATTAGACCTTCAAATGACTAGATCTATATTGGAATACTAGTAAAAGCATGGAACAATACCTACAACTATTATGCATCGCTATATCATTGGCATGCAAGCTTGATCTATGAAATGCATGGGTTTACTACTGCATCCAGTGCTGGATATTCTACTAGAATATGAATCTCATGCATGCACGAGAATGGATCATCTGAATATGATGATATCTATCCCAATGAAGTCTCCTTCTTCCTTAGAAGACTCACCTTAGATGGATCTGTTGCTACTTTACTTCTGTATCTCTCTGTCACTGCAAGAAGTAATCTCTCCAACTGTTGGGAATGCCCTCACACTGGCTAACATTGAAAGAGTCTCCCAAGTAGATTCCACCATCAGAATCTAATGGAACCTTTATTGAATGAAATTCCCTACCGCGCTCTCCAATGGGTCAGAATGACTATGGATCACTATCCCTCGGGATTAGTATATCTGCAAATCTATGAACTCTCCTTTGTCTGTCAAACACACTGCAACTCCACTGACTAAATGTGATTCCCTGATGGCTAGAAGGCTCAAAAAAGTGTGTTGGATGGCTTAAATGAAGTGTCTTTCCCTTATCTCAAATGGGTTATGAGGGATTAGGTTTTCTAGGCCTCCTTGGGAAGAGAACCACACTATAACTATGATGTATCATCTAGAACTCACACTAGAATATGACTGTTGGAGCTAGATCTCTAATATCCATGCTCAATCTGACTGTAGATTTGTAATAAACAGAGTGGAAAACTTGTGTGGTCTCCTTGACTAGATAGGGTGTGTCTCTCAACACCGAATCTAATCCCTCAATGTGTTCCTCCTGGAATCCACAAGTATCCTCAAATTTGCCTAAATCTAGGTTTCTCCTCAGAGCTCTGGTTACAATTCTCAAATAATCAACAATGACTCATTAGGTCACTTTTTCTCTCCTTATATCCATTGAAACCCTAATTCTTCATTGGCTTCTCACTTAAGCAATTTTCCTAAGTTTTCTGATTTAATTGTAACGAACCTCCCATTCGTCACGACTACAAACCTCATATAACAAGTGGATTTCTTTTATTTTTATTTTTAAACAAGTGTGTGTGCACGTACAAGGGAAACAGACATATTCTACTCTACTTCGCCACCCGACAACTAACAAGACGCAACCACGATGATCACAAAAAGAAGACATAAGGCGCACCACAAGTAACTGCAAGCATTAAACGACCATAGACATAAGGCACACAACAAGTAACTGCAAGCATTAAATGACATATTGTGTTATGTACAGTATGAACACAAAAGGAAGAATCCATAGTAGTAGACTTTACTATTTCTGCACAGGAAAGCAGGGTGTTTAATCTTAGTTCTCTACTCTGAAGAGAGAGAATGTCAGATAGGCTCCTGGCCGACTGCTCAGGTAGAAACTAGTAACCCGACGATGAACAAGACGCAAGCAATACGAACACAACAAGACGACATATGACGTACAATAGTAACAATAGGTATTTAACGACGATCAAATGACAATAAGTAAGACTGAATACCCGCGCAACTTTAGATCATAATTGGTCGTCAGGGTACCTTCTAAAATTAATCACTCCAGGACCTTATTGTGCAAGTCTGTTCTTGACTAGGATAACATGTAACCAATAATTGATCCAATTTTAATCAAGAATAATGACTAGTTCAAGTTTTTATTTACAACGAACCTTAACATTTCATTTAAAGTTAACGCAATATTCTAAATTCAATTAACTCATTCGTTAATTATAACAAATGAACATTTATGATTTATCATTAAGCAATTTGACATTAAGCCATAATTATTCTGCCATAAATAAAGTAGTCATCCTAAATCATTAAACTCAAGTCACTTTTTATCAAGAACAATGAATGGTTAAAACTTGTCAATTAAAGCGAAATTTAACCTGTAATTTATAATTAAAGCAATGTTCTAAAATCAAATATCTCATTCATTGATTAGAAGGGAATAGTTGTGACTTATCATCCAAGCAAAATTTATCATCAATCTAAATTCAGAATACCATAATAATGCCACCTACTAAAATCATTAACTCGTTCATTACTTATAATCACATAACGAATAGATGCAAATCATTATTTAAGAAAATTTCAACATTAGTCCCAAAATTAAAATTCAATAATTAATCATTCTTCTAAAATCCTTTACCCATGCATTAATTATAATCAGATATTGAATCGTTGTAATTTACCAGTTAGGCTAAAGTTAACATCAACTCAATGAGAAGTTTATAAATCGTTAGCCAGTAAGCCTGGATCAATAATTAACTGAACGATGCAATAATCACAAACTTTAAGCAAGGGTAAGTTGTATTAAATTCGTTGTAATGGACTGAGAATAAATTAACATATAAACTAGCTCATAAAGCACGGGAAGGACGTTCAACAGGCTCAATTAGATTATAAAATTTTCTTCGCGTTAAACATTGGAATGCCACATGGGTGGTTGCTGAGTTTTCCTCGGAAAGGTAGGTACAAGGGTCGACCGAGGACTTTGATGAGTTATTCGTGTCTGGAGAATTTAAGACATAGGAAGGAAGGGTTCTAAATTGCAGAGGAAGAAGGGCGTGGTGTCTGGCAAATTCGCTACTGCACCACCCACTCCTGACAGTTCTGACGCACAGGCACCTTAAACACTGGTAGAGAGGGTGGGTGAAATGGGTGGCACAGCTGTCCAGAACGGACTGGCTTCGCCATCTACAAGGTCACTGCCCAAATATTGTTGGGTTCGAAAATAATAAGGGCTGTGGAGAACATACAAAGCTTGAAAAAGAAGGCAAGTGAAGGCTATCCCAAGAAACAGTGCGCAGAGGTGATGCTTCAGCGCTAAACTCAGATCACTCGGTGAGAACGCTGGTAACACTAAGGTTTCGCTAGCCTGCAAAGTCGTTGCATAAGTTTAGAATAAAACAGAGGGTAGCCAATGATGGAAAAACTTGGCGGAAATCGCTGGGATCAAAAGCATGTTACCAGGGAGCTTGCTGGAGAGAAAAAAAAAAAACACGCAGGCACAGTTCAGAATGACCAACAGTCGCAGATGAGTTGTTGTGGAAAGGGTAATGAATTGAAATAGTCAGATAAAATAGAGGGGAAAGACAATGATATTGCTGAGTAAAAGTGGCTTAACCCGAGCCACTATCTATCCAAAATGGGAAGTTAAGGCAGTTGCTCTCGAAGGGAAAAATAAACCAAACGCCCTCCCCCAAAACAATAGCCGCATGCAACCTTCAATACACTGGGTTTAAATTTCACTGTGGTTAGTGTATTAACTAGCATGTTTATGAGTTCAACCTTCGACACAAACTCTGAGTTTACAACGCTCCACCAAACACTTGGAAAAATTATCTGAGTCTAAATCAATGCCATAATTGACTAGAGATAAGTTTGTTTCCATCTATCATGCATGGATGCCCTTCGACCTCATGCATCTTATTCACAATACATCACTGAATTAAACAAGATACCAGGAAGATCATTGTCCATAAAATACACTATCACAAGTAAACAAGGCTATATTGGCAGCCAAAGATGGGAGGTTAAAACTGAGGGGGTTAGCTGGGTAGATTCGCCCCAAGTCCATGAGGCGCAGCTGAAGTGGTTGCAATTACCAGGAGAACAATCTAAATATCAATGCATTATCTAAGCAGTTTACCGAGGTAACATCACAACACATCACCATATAATAACCCAGCATTAAGTATATACGACCATGCAATGTAACTATATCAGTTCTTGTCTCTGAATGTAAAACTTATACAACAATAATTTAGATGCGATTATACCACATTCGGGAAAATACAACACAAGAGTGACGTAGAAACATAAAGGTCCCAACCAAGGAACAATAGAACCCAGCTAGAACACTGACCACAAGGAGATTAGGAAATGAATTGAATGATAACAACTTAAGACAAAATTTATCCATTAAAATCATCATACAGTTCCCCACATAATTTCTAATGCATTATACTCAATAAAATAAACGAGTGTACCTTTGCCTTGTCGCCCGCCTCGAATGAAGTCTGCGCTCTCCGTGCCGCTCCCAGTCGCCGACCATCGAGACTACACCGGTACCTCCCAGCCAATCTCTAGGGGTACTCTGCTTCCCCCTTAGGCCCCCGAGCCGCAAAGGGGCCACACACTATCCGGATTGTACGTCTAGCTTCCCAGCTCGCCTCGCAAGGCCGAGCTACCACTCCTATCCGAGCTGGAAAAATCCCAACTCCCCACAGGTAATCAGTCAAGTCTCAATTCCAACAGTGTAACGTTATGCTAACAGCCGATCCCTTTCTTCCTCATCTTCCCTTTCTTTTATAGAGTTTTTTCCCACCTCCAACTTTCCCTAAATCACATTTAAAATAAGTTTTTATATAAATATTCTAAATATTCTCCTTCACACAAGTGTCATCCATCCCCCTCTTTCCTCAAATGATTATTTTCTTTAAATTATTAAAAGACTCATTACCCTCACCCACCTAGAGTTGCTCCTAAATTTACTCCTAGGTGTTCCTAGATCCCCTTACATGTTTTAAATAATTTCCCTAAAAATGAAGTTGCTAAATTAGCTCAAATTAGAAGGTTCTTAATTGGAGATTCCCTACTATGTTGACCTCGCTTTTTACCATAAGTTCCCAACTTTCCTTAATTATGTTTCCTCCATTACTTAGTTTCCTAATTCTTATTATTCCCTTCTTTGCCCTTTTTATTAGAGCCAAAATGACAATTGCACTATTTACTCTTTTCCCTTTATTATTAATTTAAAATCTTTTTATACTTCCACAAGTTAAATAATTTATTTCCTCTTTACAATTTACAACCACGGATTTTAATTAAATTATTCCTCTCTTCATTTTACCCTCTAAATTTAAGAAGATTAAAATTATTACTTAAGGGGGTTTTAGTTTATATCTTTATTTATTTATTTATTTTTATTTTTTTTAGGGTCTTTTTCTTAAGGCTTAACAAAATTTTACCCTAGAGAAGTTTTAGACTTAGGTTTAGAATCTGAACTGGGCGACAATTATTTAGGAAAGTCGTTTTAAGAATTTATTAAGGTGTTAAATGTCTTAGGGCCACCTAGGTTTGTTCCTTCCTCAACATAAATGTGACGTGCCCTTCAGGACGCACTACGTGCTCCAAGGGTGCCACTCACCTCGGTTGTTTCTTTTGTGCGACATGCCCTTCAGGATGCACCACATGCTCCAAGGGTGCCACTCACTAACTTTTGTTTTTTTCGCACGACGTGCCCTTCAGGATGCACCACGTGATCCAAGGGTGCCACTCTTCAACTTGTGTTTCTTTCACGCGACATGCCCTTTAGGATGCACCACGTGCTCCAAGGGTGCCACTCGCCAACTTGACTGATTGGTAGACATCTATAACCCCTGGAGTCAACACTTCGCTAGGTGAACTTGTGGGAGACTAAGGGATCTAAGGAATAAGGCCCCCACCTTATTGCGCACCCCTTAGAATCATTGTGAGCGACTATCGCAGTCTGCCCTCGCGACATCATGGATCCTCTCGAACTAGGTAATCGTTAAACTACAGTTCAAGCCACGGTGGGAGTGCTAGTAGGCTGTGGTAGGGTTGTTGTCCACCCCTCTCCCTCAACCTCTCTGGAAATTGTGTGTGGCCCCTTTACTCCATATGTGAGTCTAGTCAGCAAGCTATCGTCAGCCTGCATCATCAACAAACATGTCAGAACATGTCCACATCATAACATCAAATCAATGTAATATCACAGTAAATAAATCAACCCAAATAGCACACTCCCTGACTCAATCCAGAGTCCAAGGGGTTCCATCGATGCCTCAACATCCTCAAGGTCCAAAAACCTTGCACACTCAGTAAAACCGAGTCAATAACACATGTCTATGTCAAAGCAGTAGAACATCATGTCATCTATCATAATGCATCATAGTCAAGGATATATGTTTTAATATCATAAAAGTCCAGATCACTTGCAAGCAAGTGTCCTCAAAGAATAAGTTTTCTCAGTGTGCCAGAGCGGGATGTTACATACACCCCCTCTTGGTCTAAACTTTGTCCCGAAGTTTCATGGTATAAATGCCGAAATAATTGTATCACAGTATCATAAGTCTATCTATCAAACAAAATGGAAAATGCTGACGCATATCATATGCGTCCTCCCAGGTCGCCGAGTGAGGACTATAGTTGTCCCACTGGACCTTGACCTGATCTATCGTTCGACGTCATAACTGTCAAACGTGGTGATCTAAAATGTGTACTGACTCAGCTGTGAGCTCTCCCTCGTCCGATACCTGCAAATAACTCATGTCAATCACATGTGTAGGATCACTAATATAGTGTCTCAATATAGATACATGAAATACATAGTGCATATGCCTCAAAGAATCGGGCAAGGCTAGTCAATAGGCCACGGGCCCCTTTTTCTCCATAATCATGAAAGGTCCCACGAGCCTAGGAGAGATTTTAGCTCCCTTACCAAACTTGATCGAACTCTTATGTGGTTTAACCCGCAAGAAGACTCGATCACCGACCTCATAACTATGGTCGACTCGGTGTGCATTGACATAACTCTTCTGTCGATCCTTCGCTTCTTTAATCTTTTGTCTTATTTGTTGCATTTTTTATTCCATTCTTGGATCGCTTCTGGTCCCACCAGGACCCTATCCTCAAGTCGATCCCAACCCAAAGGTGTCCGTCATGGTCGCCCATACAGGAACTCGAAAGGCGCCACCTTAAGGGTGCTCTGCTAACTGTTGTTGTAAGCGAATTCTACTAATGGCAAGAATTCTTCCCAACGCTTTTGTTGGTCCAACACGTACATGTGCATCATGTCTTCCAAGTTTTGGTTCATTTGTTTGGTCTATCCGTCAGTCTCTGCGTGATACGCAGTACTAAAATTAAGTTGGGTTCCCAAGGCCTCTTGGAAACTCGTCTAAAATCGTCCAGTAAACACCGATCCTCGATCAGATATAATCTTCTTAGGCACGCCATGCAGCCTCACAATCTCACTGATGAAAACTCTAGCCATGTCAGGTGCCTGATATGTCGTACACATAGGAATAAATTGAGCACTCTTCGTCAGAGTGTCTACTACTACGAAAATCGAGTCATGTATCCTTGCCGTCAGTGGCAATCCAACAATAAAATCCATCGAAATAACTTCCCATTTTGATTCTGGAATGGCATGTGGTTGAATTAATTATGCCGAGTGTCTATGTTCAGCCTTTACCTGCTGACACTCTAGACATCTAGCCACAATTTTGACTATGTCGGCCTTCATTCCCTTCCAGAAGAATAAGGGTTTAAGGCCTGCCCTCATCTTTGTGACTCTTGGGTGAGCCATGTAAACTGCTCTATGAGCCTTGCTCAGGATCAACATCCTCAACTCGTCATTTGGCGGTACGTAAATCCAACTTTTAAACCTTAATAACCCATCGCTATCAAAAGAAAATCCCTCATATCATGGTACCATCATTGTGTTTTGTCCGAAAAAACCCTCGACCTCCATGTACCATTCGTCGTCATGCTGTAAAGTGAGAATTTTTTCACGTAAGTTCATCTGAAGAGGCAACACCGAGAATATGCGTGGTCTCCGACTCAAAGCATTGACCACTCGGTTCACTGTTCCCTTTATGTAAGTAATCTCGAAGTCGTACTCGCTAAGCAATTCCGACCAATGCCGTTGTCGCGCGTTCTGGTCGCTTTGCGTAAAAATGTGTTATAGTCCACAATGATCAGTCCTTAATTCAAATTTTTGTCCAACAAGGTAGTGTCTCCGAACCTTCAAGGCAATACGATGGGTAATAAATCCAAATCGGGCATCGCGTAGTTCTCCTCATGCCTTCTCGATTTCCTTGAAATGTAAGCAATCACTCGTCCGTCTTGCATCAAGAATCCGCCTAAACCTTCCTTGGATGAGTCTGTGCATACTAAGAATTACGCATCCATGTCAGGGACTTTTAGTATCGGCGTTGTAGTCAACAACTCTTTAATCCTATGAAATGCTTCCGCGCATTTCTCGGTCCAAACAAACTTTTTGTTTTTCTTCTTCAATTCCGTGATCGGTTTTATTATCTTTGAAAATCCCTCGACAAACCGTCGATAATATCCTGCTAAACCCATAAAACTACGCACCTCCGTGACATTCGTCAGCGCGGGCCATTCCATAATAGCCTCGACCTTGGATAGATGCATGGCGATACCTTCGCCGGAGATGACATGCCCTAGGTAGTGAATCCTCGACTGATAAAAAGAGCATTTGGACAACTTCACGTACAATTTGTGCTCTCGTAGACACTGTAGTACCAAGCGCGAGTGCTCGTCATGCTCCTTTGTTGTACGAGAGTAAATCAAAATATCGTCAATGAATACCTTGACGAACTTTTCCAAGTAGTCGCGGAACACCCCATTCATCAAACTCATAAATACCCCTGGGGGGTTTGTCAGTCCAAACGGTAGAACAGTAAACTCGTAATGTCCAAATCTCATCTTAAAGGAAGTGTTAGGGGCATAATCTTCCTTGATCCGCAACGGGTGATACCCTGATCGTAAATCGATCTTGGAGAACACTGTCACACCCTTCATTTGATCGAACAGATCATCAATTCCCGACAAGGGATATTGATTCTTGTTTGTGGCCTTGTTCAGTTGACGATAGTCAATGTAAAGCCTCCACAATCCATCCTTCTTTTGTATGAAAACAACTGGTGCACCCCACGGTGACACACTAGGACATATCAGTCCCAGGTCCAACCACTCCTTAAGTTGCATTTTCAACTCTTGTAACTCCGGGGTCGACATTTGATAAGGCGTTCTTGCTATTGGTTCAGTCCCCAGTTTTAGGTCTATGGTAAACTCAACATCTTTCTTCGGTGGCATCCCAGGTAACTCCTCTGGAAATACATCCGCAAACTCTCTCACCACCGGAAGGCGTTTTAGACCTTCTGCTACTCCCTTCTCATTTAACGCGAGGATCGCTTAAATATTTCGCCCCTTGCGCATAATCTTCCGTAGCTGTAAGGAAGAGATGAACCTCAGGGAAACTCCTTGGTTTTTTCCTACAATCACACGTCTCTGTCCCTCGTCGTCGACCAAGCTCAACCGCTTTTTTTTTTTTTACAGTTGAGTATCGCCTCATGCAATTCCAACCAATCCATACTAATCACGACGTCATAAGATCCTAAGATCGTGACGTACAAGTTGAACCTCGTGAAAAACTCTCCCAGGTTAAGGGCACATCCTGTCACCTTTCCTCCAACCTTCTGTTTGGCTCCCAAATCCATCTCTACGAAGCTAAACTCGTCCTGTTCGACTTCCTTTACCTTAAGCCTTTTAGCGTTGCACCAGAAATGAAACTTTCAGTAGCACCTAGGTCTATCTAAATACTAAGGGTCTGGTCAGCGACAGTACATATCATCTCAAGCACAGTCGACTGGTTCTCTACCTGGCGGTTATTCACCACCACATGAATCCGATGGGCCTTGCCCCTATCTCCCACTGTAGTGGGTCCGACTGTTCCAGACGCTCTGGTCCTCTCCACCGGATAGTCGCGCTGGTAGTGTGGCTCCCACACGTCCAACACCCCTTCTTCGGCCCAGTAGTCCTGGTACCCGAAGCAAAAGATGACGACCCAATGGCCTGGAACCCAGGTCTATTCTGCTGAACAGGCCTAAACTGTTGTTGCTACGGGTGACGTTTCTGCTGGTGCTGTGGTCCCCGATAAGGTGTCCGCTGTTGAGGCGGCAATCATCGGGGTGTAGTGAAAGTGGATCCCCTCTGGAAGCCATGATATCTCGACGTATGTCTCGCTGGTGTCTAGTGCTGCGGTGTTCCATATGGAACCTGCTCTGCTGGTCTCGCTGGAGCCCTGGTCTGACCCCCCCCCACTAATAAGCTCCTCCTCTGATATGAGGGCCTTCTAGACGACATCGTGCAAGGTTTGAGGCATCAAAATCCTAATCTTTTCATGCAGGCTGCCGTTAAGGCCAAACACGAACTGGTTGACCTTAAGTTTCTCTATGTTAAGGTGTGGAGCATACCGAAGTAGCTCCATAAAACGTGCCTCGTACTCGGGCACCGTACGACCTCCCTGTTGTAAATCGTTGAACTCATTAAGTTGACGCTCAATGAATTCCTCTAAAACATACCTATCTCGGAACCATTCCTCGAACACTTCCCATGACACGTCTTCGACGACCATGTTCACCCGTGGCAAGAGCATCTTCCAACATAGAAGAGCGCTCCCCTTCAATTGAAAGACTGCCATGCGGACCTTCATGTTGCAGGTATAATCGTGAAGTGCGAAGCACATCTCCATATTCTCCAACCATGCCTCGGCGACGGTGCCATCCGGGGCACCAAAGAACTCGAGAAATTTAACCTTCTCAAGTTCAAAGTGAATGCTACCTGTAACGGCCAGTGCGTGCGGCAGAACCTCAGCGGGTGCCGACACCCTAGCCTCGTCTCTGTCCAATCGGTTGATCAGTGCCTCGAGCATGCACTGAAAATATCTCATCATCCCAACAACATCGCCAACTGCTATCTTCTCCTATCCAAGAACCTGCTCGCTTCCCTAGGGGTTAGACCCCTCAGGCGTGGATGCTACTGGAGGCATCATGCCTCCTCCCCTAGCACCCCATCGTCTGCCTCTACGACATCCTCTAACCATGATTACATTTGCGCACACAATCAACTCGATCAGCAATAGTACAATCAACTCTAATCATGTCAACCAAATCCATAGCGAATCCCAAGTCACGGGTCGAACCTGCTCTGATACCATATGTAACGAACCTCCCGTTCGTCACGACTACAAACCTCATATAACAAGTGGAATTGTTTTGTTTTTTTTGTGTGTGTTTTAAACAAGTGTGTGTGCGCGTACAAGGGAAACAGACATATTTGACTCTACTTCGCCACCCGATGACTAACAAGATGCAACCACGATGATCACAACAGGAAGACATAAGGCGCACCACAAGTAACTGCAAGCATTAAAAGACCATAGACATAAGGTGCACAACAAGTAACTACAAGCATTAAATGACATACTGTGTTATGTACAGTAAGAACACAGAAGAAAAAATCCATAGTAGTAGATTTTACTATTTCTGCACAGGAAAGCAAGGCGTTTAATCTTAGTTCTCTGCTCCGGAGAGAGAGAATGTCAGATAGGTTCCTGGCTGACTGCTCAGGCAGAAACTAGTAACCCGACGATGAACAAGATGCAAGTAAGACGAACACAACAAGACAACATACGATGTACAACAATAACAACAAGTATTTAACGACGATCAAACGACAATAAGTAAGACTGACTACCCGCACAACTTTAGATCATAATTGGTCGTCAAGGTACCTTCTAAAATTAATCACTCCAGGACTTTATTGTGCAAGTATGTTCTTGACTGGGATAACATGTAACCAATAATTGATCCAATTTTAATTAAGAATAATGACTATTTCAAGTTTTTATTTACAATGAACCTTAACATTTCATTTAAAGTTAACGCAGTATTCTAAAATCAATTAACTCATTCGTTAATTATAAAAAATGAATAGTTATGATTTATCATTAAGCAATTTGACATTAATCCATAATTATTCTGCCATAAATAAAGCAGTCATCCTAAATCATTAAACTCAAGTCACTTTTTATCAAGCATAATGAATGGTTAAAACTTGTCAATTAAAGTGAAATTTAACCTGTAATTTATAATTAAAGAAATGTTCTAAAATCAAATATCTCATTCATTGATTAGAAGGGAATAGTTGTGATTTATCATCCAAGCAAAATTTATCATCAATCTAAATTCAAAATACCATAATAACGCCACCTACTAAAATCATTAACTCGTTCATTACTTATAATCACATAACAAATAGATGTAAATCATTATTTAAGAAAATTTTAACATTAGTCCCAAAATTATAATTCAATAACTAATCATTCTTCGAAAATCCTTTACCCATGCATTAATTATAATCAGATATTGAATCGCTGTAATTTACCAGTTAGGCTAAAGTTAACATCAACTCAATGAGCAGTTTATAAATCGTTAGTCAGTAAGCTTGGATCAATAATTAACTGAATGACACAATAATCACAAACTTTAAGCAAGGGTAAGCTGTATTAAATTCATTGTAATGGACTGAGAATAAATTAAAATATAAACTAGCTCATAAAGCATGGGAAGGACGTTCAACAGGCTCAATTAGATTATAAAATTTTCTTCGCGTTAAACATGGGAACGCCACATGGGTGGTTGTTGAGTTTTCCTCAGAAAGGTAGGTACAAGGGTCGACCGAGGACTTTGATGAGTTTTTCGTGTCTGGAGCATTTAAGAGACAGGAAGGAAGGGTTCTAAATTGCAGAGGAAGAAGGGCGTGGTTTCCGGCGAATTCCCTGCTGCACCACCCACTCCTGACAGTTCTGATGTGCAGGCACTTTAAACACTGGCAGAGAGGGTGGGTGAAATGGGTGGCACAGGCGTCCAGAACAGACTGGCTTCGCCATCTATAAGGTCGCTACCCAAATACTGCTAGGTTCGAAAATAATAGGGGCTGTGGAGAACATACAAAGCTTGGAAAAGAAGGCAAGTGAAGGCTATCCCAAGCAGCAGTGCGTGGAGGTGATGCTTCAACGCTAAACTCAGACCACCCGGTGAGAACGCTGGTAACACTAAGTTTTTTCTAGCCTGCAAAGTTGCTGCATAAGTTCGGAATAAAACAGAGAGTAGCCAACGCTGGAAAAACTTGGCAGAAATCGCTGGGATCACAAGCATGTTACCAGGGAGCTTGCTAGAGAGAAAAAAAAAGCAACACGCAGGCACAGTCCAGAATGACCAGCAGTCGCGGATGAGCTGTTGTGGAAAGGGTAATGAATTGAAATGGTCGTGTAAAATAAAGGGGCAAGACAATGATATTGCTGAGTAAAAGTGTCTTAACCCGACCCACTATCTATCCAAAACGGGCGGTTAAGGAAGTTTCTCTCGAAGGGAAAAATAAACCAAACACCCTCCCCCAAAACAATAGCCACATGCAACCTTCAATACGTTGGGTTTAAATTTTGCTGTGGTTAGTGTATTAACTAGCAAGTTTATGAGTTCAACCTTCAACACAAACTCTGAGTTTACAATGCTCCACCAAACGCTTGGAAAAATTAGCTGATTCTAAATCAATGCCATAACTGACCAGAGATAAGTTCGTTTCCATCTATCATGCCTGGATGTCCTTCGACCTCATGCATCGAATTCACAATACATCACTGAATTAAACAAGCAACCAGGAAGATCGTTGTCCATAAAATACACTATCACAAGTAAGTAAGGATATATTGGCAGCCAAAGATGGGAGGTTAAAACTGAGGGGGTTATCTGGACAGATTCGCCCCAAGTCCATGAGGCGCAGCCGAAGTGGTTGCAATTACCAAGAGAACAATCTAAATATCAATGCATTATCTAAGCAGTTTACTGAGGTAACATCACAACGCATCACCATATAATAACCCAGCATTAAGTATATACGACCATGCAATGTAACTATATGAGTGCTTGTCTCTTAATGTAAAACTTATACAACAATAATTTAGATGCGATTATACCACATCCAGGAAAATACAGCACAAGAGTGACGCAGAAACATAAAGGTCCCAACCAAGGAACAATAGAACCCAGCTAGAACACTGACCACAAGGAGATTAGGAAATGAATTGAATGATAACATCTTAAGACAAAATTTATCCATTAAAATCATCATACAGTTCCCCACATAATTTCTAATGCATTATACTCAATAAAATAAACGAGTGTACCTTTGCCTTGTCGCCCGCCTCGAATGAAGTCTGCGCTCTCCGTGCCGCTCCCACTCGCCGACCGTCGAGACTACACCGGTACCTCCCAGCCAATCGCTAGGGGTACTCTGCTTCCCCCTTAGGCCCCCGAGCCGCAAAGGGGCCACACAATATCCGTATGGTACGTCTAGCTTCCCAGCTCGCCTGGCAAGGCCGAGCTACCACTCCTATCTGAGCTGAAAAAATCCCAACTCCCCACAAGTAATCATTCAAGTCTCAATTCCGACAGCGTAACGTTATGCTAACAACCGATCCCTTTCTTCCTCATCTTCCCTTTCTTTTATAGAGTTTTTTCCCACCTCCAACTTTTCCTAAATCACATTTTAAATAAATTTTAATATAAATATTCTAAATATTCTCCTTCGCACAAGTGTCGTCCATCCCCCTCTTTCCTCAAATGATTATTTTCTTTAAATAATTAAAAGACTCATTTCCCTCACACACCTAGAGTTGCTCCTAAATTTCCTCCTAGGTGTTCCTAGATCCCCTTACATGTTTTAAATAATTTCCCTAAAAATGAAGTTGCTAAATTAGCTCAAATTAGAAGGTTCTTAATTGCAGATTCCCTACTATGTTGACCTCACTTTTTACCATAAGTTCCCAACTTTCCTTAATTATGTTTCCTCCATTACTTAGTTTTCTAATTCTTATTATTCCCTTCTTTCCCCTTTTTATTAGAGCCAAAATGGCAGTTGCGCTATTTACTCTTTTCCCTTTATTATTAATTTAAAATCTTTTTATACTTCCACAAGTTAAATAATTTATTTCCTCTTTACAATTTACAACCACGGATTTTAATTAAATTATTCCTCTCTTCATTTTACCCTCTAAATTTAAGAAGATTAAAATTATTACTTAAGTGGTTTTAGTTTATATCTTTATTTATTTATTTATAGGGTCTTTTTCTTAAGGCTTAACAAAATTTTACCCTAGAGAAGTTTTAGACTTAGGTTTAGATTCTAAACTGGGCGACAATTATTTAGGGAAGTCATTTTAAGAATTTATTAAGGTGTTAAATGTCTTAGGGCCACCTAGGTTTGTTCCTTCCTCAACATCAATGCGATGTTCCCTTCAGGATGCACTACGTGCTCCAAGGGTGCCACTCGCGTCAGTTGTTTCTTTTGCACGACGTGCCCTTCAGGATGCACCACATGCTCCAAGGGTGCCACTCGCTAACTTATGTTTTTTTTGCGCGAAGTGCCCTTCAGGATGCACCACGTGCTCCAAGGGTGCCACTTGCCAACTTGTGTTTCTTTCACGCGACATGCCCTTCAGGATGCACCACATGCTCCAAGGGTGCCACTCGCCAACTTGACTGATTGGTAGACATCTATAACCCCTGGAGTCAACACTCCTCCAGGTGAAGGAATAAGGCCCCCGCCTTATTGATCACTCCTTAGAATCATCGTGAGCGACTGTCGCAGTCTACCCTCACGACATCGTGGATCCTCTCGAACTAGGTAATCGTTAACCTACAGTTCAAGCCACGACGAGAGTGCTAGTAGGTTGTGGTAGGGATGTTGTCCACCCCTCTCCCTCAACCTCTCTAGAAATCGTGTGTGGCCCCTTTACTCCATATGTGAGTCTGGTCGGCAAGCTATCGTCAGCTTGCATCATCAACAAACGTGTTAGAACATGTCCACATCATAACATCAAATCAATGTAATATCACAGTAAATAAATCAACCCAAATAGAACACTCCCTGACTCAATCAAGAGTCCAAGGGGTTCCATCGATGCCTCAACATCCTCAAGGTCCAAAACCCCTGCACACTCAGTAAAACCGAGTAAATAGCACCTGTCTATGTCAAAGCAATAGAACATCATGTCATCTATCATAATGCATCATAGTCAAGGATATATGTTTTAATATCATAAAAGTCCAGATCACTTGCGAGCAAGTGTCCTCAAAGAATAAGTTTTCTCAGTGCGCCAGAGCGGGATGTTACATTAATATTCACTTAAGTTCTTAATTACCTTTTTCCACTTAATCACTTAATGTCCCTTTCAAATTATAACATTTCCCTAGTGAAATGGAATCAAATGAACATTTTCCCCTATTTCTTCTTGACAATAGTCTAAAGGGGATGTTTAGAATACTAACACCTCCTCTCTGATGTCCTCGCATGAAAAGGGACATTACAGGCCATGTGGGGATGTTTGAGGCATCCTTCTTGCCCCTATATGGGTAAAAGCTTCCTTTAGAGCCTAACGTGCATGTTTCCTCCCTCGGGCATGTCGAGGGCCCTAATATTCATACGTAGTGAGAAAAATTGCTAATGGTCCATATATATACCTAGTTAGAGGAAAAGGATTCCCCCAATAGGTCATTTGTGGCCATTCAAAGTGTCATTCTTGGCCCTAGAATCCCATAATATTCCTTTAGGGACCAACCCTTGGGTTTGTTTCGTTGACCATATCCAAGGTCTAGAGACTCATACTCAATGTTCAAAAAATCATAATTCTGACTATCCCGATCAAGATAGTAAATATACCCTTGAAAGGTCCTTTGTGGTGGATCAACATGTTGTTGGTAGCCTTCCATTCCTACAAGCTTCCTTTGGCACATTCTTGTTAGACCCACATTGTGAATTATTATTCAAGGGGTGGGGAAAGAGGGGAAAAGGTGGATGAGGTTAGAGGAGTTAGAACATTTCCATGGCCCTAGGACACATACCTTCTTCTCAAAAATAACATTGGAATCCATAATAATATGCCCATTATACTCTCAAGAGGGCATGTGTGGTTATTTGAGGCATCCTTCTTGGCCCTATATGGATAGAATCTTCCTTTAGGGCCTAACATCCATGTTTCTTTCCTCGACCATGTCAAGGGCCCTAAGATTCATAGCTGGTGCTAAAAAATGCTAATGGTACATATATACCTAGTTAAACTAAAACGATTTCCTCAATAGGTCATTTGTGGCCATTCAAAGTGTCGTTCTTGGCCCTAGAAGCCTATAATATTCATTTAGTTCCTAACCCTTGGGTTTGTTCCCTTGACCATATCTAAGTTCTAGAGACTCATACTCAATGTTCAAAAAATCATAATGCTCACTATCCCCATCAAGAAAAAAAAGATACCCCTGAAAGGTCGTTTGTGGTGGATAACATGTTGTTAATATGCTTGGATTCCTACAAGATTCCTTTGTCACCTTCTTGTTAGACCCACCTTGTGAATGCTTAGTAATAAACACTCATGAACATTCTCAAAATGTGCATGCACATTCTCTAGAATGCTTGAACATTGTTTTCATTTCAATTTTTTTGGGGTAGGATGACAACAGTAGAAAACTTATTTTCTAATTTGGAATCTTTGGATTTAGGATTAGAATGACAACTTGGTGGTTTGGGCTGCAAATACATTAAAACCTCCTTTTTTTTTAATACCTCTCAATACTAAAGAAATATTTTTATTTTTATAATGTTAAGGCCCTCATACACTCCACTAACATAGTGCCTTATAATTTCAAGGATATAATGACTATTGTATTTAAAAACATATGAAATTAACTGTATCAATTTTGAAAAAATAGCTCTACACAAAAACAATGTGTAGTCTACAATTCTACAAACTTTTGGAGAAATTCCATCATTCAATGGCTATAATAACAAAAACATATGCATTATAGTTTTCATGAAAAATAACATACCACTCTTAGAAAAACTGAAATTTCATATAGTCATACAAGAATTCTATAAATAAAAATTATAAGCTTGAACTTTTATCATTTTACACCATATTCAAATTCTTTGTCAAAGGACCTCAAATCATACCGCCAAATTAATAAACTGATGTTTTTTCATGTTTGCATTGCCATTAATGCATCATGAAAGACCATCATTAGGTTATATGTGTGTGTGTGTGTCCCCAGGGGATAGGCTTGGGTTGTTTGACATGCTATGCATGGTCCTTAATTATGAAGGAGGTCTAAAGGTTGTCCCATGTGGTTAGGAATTCATATTGTCGATTAACCACATATATTTCATATGCCAATCAATTTAATTTAGTATTAACTCAATAATTAAACTATTTGAGAAACACATGTTAATGTTAAATTCAAATCCCGTATGATTAACACTACACCATCATCTATCTAAATACTTTATGGAGAAGCGAGAATCTCATTAAAAAATAATTCTTAATAAATTGAATCTTAACATTTCATTAAAAAATTATAAGAAAAACATTATTAATATTTTTACCATTTAAAAAATAAATCTAAAATGTTATTTATCTATAGATATATATTTACTTTGCACTTTTTAAATGTGTTATTTCATGTTGAAAAATACTGCGATTAAAATTTAGATTATTTCTAGATAACCCTCATAAAGCTTATCTTGATTGTTCGATCAACCAATAGAAATTGAAATATTGAATTTTCTCCATACTCATTGGATAACTCAAATATGCAATTAAGATGAGGATGCTCATTAATCCTTTTTTTTAACTCTTTGTTCATCAAATCATTTTCTTGATCTTTGAGCTTAACTTCACCTACTTATGCTTTGACTTGTAAAGTGGATTGTATCTGTTGCACGGTAAAGAACCACATCGTCAATTCAATCGAGCTTAAGGCTAATTTTCTATAATTGGCCTGCATAAAGGTAAATAAGATATTCCACTAAGTTTAATCTCTCTTAGTACTCTTCACTTATTCTTTCCAAAAAGACCTCTCCTAAGTAAATTTTCATTTCTATCCATGATGATGCATGAGAAAAAAGAAAGGTCTTGACCAACTGCAAAGAGTGATATATTGGGTCCACAATGGGTCTTTGGGTGCGCGACATTGAGAAGAAATGATCAAAATTCAAGAACACTATCCATAGCATGCATTTAATTGCCCGACTTCATTTTCAAACACAAATAGGTAAGGTTGATGAATATTTAATATAAAATTGCAATTGCAAGATACTTTTTTAAATAACCATTTAATTGCCCGACTTCATTTTCAAACACAAATAGGTAAGGTTGATGAATATTTAATATAAAATTGCAATTGCAAGATACTTTTTTAAATAACCATTATCATACTTTTATTGTTTGAAGGGAATTTGTGATTGTATACGAGTGTTCAAAATTATGACCATATAATGTTCTTATAAAAGAACATTATATAATAAATTTAATTTGTCTCTTCTTTTATTCCAAAAGATATTCGTAACATAATATTTAAATAACTGACCAAAATAAATATATAGCATCATCATGTCAAGGAAACTTAAAAAAAAACTCATAACAAATTTACTAAATTTATTAATACGATTACAAGTCAAATTTATACCGTGGATATAATTAACCTTTCTTTATTTATTTCTTTTGAGGATTTTTCCATGTTTCTATATCCATAGATTCCATGTTCGTATGGGTGACGTTTGTCCATTTAACATTAATGTTAAATGCCACATCGTCTCTCAAATGGTTAGACGTAACGCATTCTAACCTAGTGAGAAAAATCTTTATTTTAAAGAGCCCCATACTTTTTCGCATATGAAATCGAGCTCATTTTCTATTTTGCATCCCTCAACATCTAGCATCATGTATTCAGTCGAATCACAGCCAGGCAGAAATTGCCATGTAAATGCAAAAGAAAGATGCTGCACATCATGCCTCAGATGCTCACAACTCCTACAACTACGAACTAGTTTTTTTAATTTAGCAGATGATATAATGCACATGCTGGACAACACTCAGAAGGCAATATGTGAAAGGGATGGACTAATGTTTGTATAAAAATATATTCCACTCGGAAGTTATTGGAGCGCCCTACGAATCTTAATGGAAGAGAGTGATGGCTCATTGGCCCTCCACCCATTTGCCTTGCACAAAAAGTAACGCATTTATGCAGCGCCCCTCCCAATAAAGATAGCCCTAACCCTACCCTACCCTTATGATTACACAAGTTCTGTTTGCTTTTAAACGGCCAACCCAATCCACTAAGGCTGGGCACAGACCTGACGTGTAGCAGTGTGATAACTTTGTGGGACACTCCAGAAAAATGTTTCTGAAGTGGAGATCAAAGCTATTTTCTTCTGTATCACACATGAGTTAATTTCTAATGACATAAAATAAACATTCTATAATGGATGTAACAGTTTCTGAAGTAGTTTAATCACCGACTCCCTCTAACGAGAAAATGGATTGGTCTACTGGTTTGTGTCAAGCCAAAGTGGCAAATCTCAAGAATATATTGTGTGCCCATGCGATATAATTGTTTAATGAAAGTTGCGCATCGGTTGAAAACATTGTGTGCCCCTCTAATATGATATTATATTCAGATGCCATCAGAGTTTTCCTAAAGTTCCGCAGTGTTATAAGCTAATATTGGTCACAGGCCGATATGGATATAAATGTAGGTATCGCCTGCACTGAGCACGGGGATTATCTGCAATCAAAATCCTCTGCAAGAAATTAGGCTTTGGCAGATATAACACTATGAGAAATATTACTGCGCCTTATAATACGAGCGCAGCTTCAGTATGGAGCTCGCCAGTACCTTTTCTGCTGGGTGGAGTGGGTTTCTTAATCGCATTGATAGCTTTTGCTCTGATCGTTCTGGTTTTCTCGTACGTGAAGGACAATTGTTGTTCTAATTCAGAAGAAAGTAATAGATCAGCTCAGAGTACTGAATCAAGTGTTGGTTATGCTGAAAAGAATGAGACATTGAAGAATATCATGTCGTCTTGTTCAGATGATAAGCAGGAGAAAGTAGTTGTCATTATGGCGGGTGATGAGTTGCCAACATTTATTGCTAACCCAGCTTCTGCTTCTGTAATATGAAAGCGAGAGCACAAGGGTTCATAGCAATTAAACCTTCCAATATGTATATAAATCTGACCAGTCACAAAATGAAATTTTAGTTGATTTGTAATCTCTATTCCAGTTTTACATTTCTTTCAATATCATATTTTCAGATCAGCATGTTTTAATCATATATGAACTTGTTGGAATTCGAATACACAGTAATACATTCAGTTCATGTCAATTTTTTTAATATAGAGACGAAAATGGATGAAATTAAGCTAGCCTTGTTCTCGGTGTATTGATTTTTTTTCCTTCTTTCAGGCTAAGTGTTATTCTCGATCTTTTTGTTCTTATTAATTAACTCATACTTTTTAAATAGTATGTGTAAGTCATGATAACAGTTGACATCCTCAATGTATTGTCATTAAATTTCAAATTGATACTTTCACTTTTCTTAAATCTTACCTTCAAATGGATACTTTGTGTAATATTGTATAAAAAAATCTCTGTATTGCCACCATCAACATAACAGTACGGAATCTATACTTAACTCCGCACTTAAACATGGTAGAGCATTTCTTAGTATTCGTCACTTGCCTTATTTCGATAAATAAATCATAATTTATTTTTGATATTTCAATAAACATATCTAGAACACTTTAAAAACCAATATTTTAAGATTTTCATAAAAAAATATCAAATTATTTATAAATAAATTATATTTTTCATATGTTCTTTCGCTGTTGAGGAATTCTGTGATGGCCGAGAGACTGAAAGCTTGGAGTTCCACTTCTAAATGGAATTGTGTTCTGACATAGGTTAGATAAGTCTGTCCTGTTTTGTTAGCTTTGGTTCAGTTCTTTGTACTGTGCTAGGAAGGTTGGGCAATGATATGGAGTTGGGTTTTTTGAGTCTTTGTTTAGTAACGCATTAAAAAGAGGCAGACCGGTAGTGACACTTCTGGTCTATAGTTTGATATTGCTGAGTTTGGTTTGGATGTGTCGTTGGGATTATATATATATATATATATATATATATTGCAGGATACAGTTTAAGTGAGTTTAATAGTTAAGAATATGTGTTTCTTCTTAAAAGGTTACAGGTTCAAATCCAAAGGGTGGTAGGATATATATACCTTCGTAGACTTTACCAATCAAATCGCTGGGCTGAGGGAATCCCTTGTCCCACAAACAAGGGGATCTCATACACCAATTTGGTGTGCTGGCTTGGCAGTGACCTTAAAAATAGATTATTATATATATATTATATATATATCCCTGGAATATAAAGATTAAACTATATTGCTGACTTTGGTTTTGATGTGTCCTTGAGATTGAAGTTATATATATTTTTCCCTGGAATAGGTTAAACTATATTGCTCAATTTGGTTTTGATGTGTCCATGGGGATTGAAGATATATATATTCTATGGAATAAATAACTTTTTATATGTCATCTTGAAGTATTTGATTAATTTAAATTTAATGATTAATTTTTAAATTAATTTATAATTATAATTCATAAAATAAAATAAAAATTCAAATTTTATTTTATTTTTTTATTTAAGAAAACAAAAAATATAACATTTAAATTTTATTTTCATTATTTTTAAACAAAACATTTCATAAAACTATTTATCTCACTTAAATCATCTTTTTAAATTAAAATATTAAATATCTAACCAAATGTTACATGGTCCCATCTTATACACAACCAAAAAAAAATCTTATCCTAAATAGAAATATAAGTTTCATTTAATTTAAAAACAAACCTTTTAACCTAAATAGAAATATAAGTTTCATTTAATTTGAAAACATAACTGCGGGGTTGTGTAATGGGAATTACTTACTCGTATAATCTCAAAATTAACCTAGGTGGTAATATATTAGTAATGGAGATCTATAGAAATTGAAAGAGGCTACGTATTCAGTGAAAACTCTTGTGAGATAAGATTTCATGTTGCCACTTTGAAATAATCATTTTCTAATAACCTTCATTAATAACATTTATAAGTATTTGTTTATATTAATATTTATTTATATTTTGATTTTGTTCAAAGAAATATTTATGTTAAGTGAGTTAGATTTTGATAATTTTAATGTTTTATTATATTTAAAAATATAATTTAAATTATATTCAAAATAAAAAATAAAAAAAAATATGAATATAATATTTTTTTATAATAATTTTTTTAAAAATATTAATTTTTAACATTGATCATTATTTTTATTTCATCTAATATTACAATCATTTAAAATTATTGACAATCATTTAAAATTATTGAAGATAACTATTATCATCATCATCATCATATATATATATATATATATATAAATGCGATATACAAGAAGTATATATTTATATTCAAAGTTCATAACTTTTGACATACATAATATTTCATAACTGATTAACATACATTTTAACAATATAAACTTATTCAAAGAATTGATAAGGGTTTTTGTTTCACAATATTCTATTGTATACTTGAACATTTAATTCAAGTAAGAGGACACCAATCCATTAGGGAAAAAACATAAAAACTGATATACCATGACGATGGCCATCCGAATGAGCATGTTGCTCCATAACAGCATACCTCTCCAACTTTTCAAAGCGAACAAATCTCTAGGTCCTTAATTAGTTAATATATTTAAATAAGCTATCGAAAGTTGTTCTATGCACAATGTACTAGTTATTTTTGGAATTTTGTGAGTAGAAAGAGGAATTCGGAATTTTGTGAGTAAAAAGAAAAGGAAGGAGTTTTGGTTTTCTTCCCTTTATTTTATTTTATATGTATTATCTCTTTCAACAATATATGATTTGCACAATGTGGTAGTTATTTTTGGCATTGTCATTGTAGACCTAAGAGGAATTTGGAATTTTGTGAGTAGAAAGAAGAGGAAGGAGTTTTGGTTTTTTTCCCTTTATTTTATCTTATCTTATATGTATTATCTCTTTCAACATTATATGATTCACATGTGACATCTCCAAAAATAAAGTATTTTTGATATCTAAAACTTGTTCAAAAATTAAAATCGAATTTGGAAATTTTTTGTCATTTATGGCAATTTTGAATTTTGAATTTGATAATTGTACTTAATTATTATGACTGTTGGGCAAAGATATGATTTGAACCAACTAACTAATTGACTATGACACTTGTATGGAAATAAAATATTTTATATTAATTGCAGGAGGACAAATGGAACAACCATGTTAAAATAAGCTGACCATGACTCTATGAGTGGGGAACATGTTTGAAATACCTATGGGATGATTGTTACAAGTGGAAAATCAGAGATTTGGCCATTGGCAACCCCTGAAAATCAGGGATTTAGAAAGCTGTGAAAATTCCCAAGGGAGGGAAAAAGACCTAGGCAAAAAGATTTTGATTGATAAATATCATATGTGAGGAGGCAGGATGCTGCCGAGTATGCTAGGGAAAAGAGACTATTGATTTTTTTCTTGTTGTTATCAACACTACTGATTCAGTGTGAGGCAAGAGGAATCTACAGGAGTTGAAGGACATTGCTGAGGAGGAGTTTCCAAGTTCGTCCTCATGTATTCATGGTCAAGATAGGGGGTGAACCAGGCAAGTGAATTGGCTTCCCATTTCTAAGGTTGGGAGGAATGTGGTTGTTCCTTTTGTCCTTTGCACATCATTTTAGATATGTTATTCTGCCCCCTTCTCTAGCTGAGTGCTTTAGGGTTAAATACTTGATAGAATGATATAAACTAGTTCTGAATGGATCACCCTTTGTCGCATCTTATTGTTGTTATATACTAGTTTGTAATGGATTATCTTTGCTGCACCATAATTATGTTATGAACAATCTGTAGGTTTTTTTCTTACCTGAAAGAATAAGCCTGGCCAAACACTAGAAAGAATAACTTATGTAAATTGGATTATCGCTTTGAACAGAATAAACACTATAGGGAAAGCCCACGAGTAAATCGTATTGTAGGTTGTAGTTGTCTGCATTTTGCAATAGAAGTATGAATTCAATAATGCATATATATATATATATATATATATAGGTATGGTCGAATACTTAGTATCTGGTACACAAAAATATGAGAGGAAGTATGAATTTTGGCTAAGAGTCTTCCATGTACAAACTAAACAGTTGTGATCTTAGGAAATAACTGTAATCGTGCTTAACGCGGAATTACAAGATGATTTGGTCTCTAGAACTACAATTTGAACTGTGAGAATTGAATTTTGGATTGAATCGACTAATATTGATAAAAGTACTAGGACTAATCATGAGAGGTGCGAAGGCCCATGGAGATAAAAGGACATCCTAAAACTTCACAAGATTACACAAGCCCCTGAATAAGTTGATAACTATGTACACAACAACATAATCAGTTAGAAATAAAAAAGAAAACCTTGACAGGATCACGGAATAGATGCAAATCGAATTATTTATTATCATTCTTTCTGTAACCAATCACATATGAGATACACACACAGTCAACAATAGTCGAGTTCCTTTATTCAATTCAAGATGCTATTTTTTTTTAAAGAAGCCAACATGCTGTTAAATAGATCTAAAACGATGAAATAAACAGTAAGTTATATAGTTAAGCAAGAGGGAAATCCTGAAATCCTTTAGCGAAACATAACTCATCCAGTTTGAGACAATTAAATACCCCCTACTGTGTAGTATCCAATAGAAGGAAATACTCCCCAAAAACAGTTTACTCTTATGATTTTGAAACCGGAACATAAACTACATCGATAATAAAAAGATTGGAAAGGACTATGCCTTCCTCTACAACCAAAAGGATGAGACGGACAAGGTTACGGGCATGGAACCCGAATACCATGGTTGCCAAGGGAGGGTGTGGAGATCCGATACCATACTCTGATGAAAACTTTGCAAAAGAATACCATTGAAACATTAGAACATAACCACAAAAAGATGAATACAAATAACTATAGAATATCACTTGAACAGATCATGTACTTATCTTTGAATTGACGAGAGTGTGCTCCTTTCTAGTAGTGGTTGTTCCCAAAACTGAACGGGGAGGAGTGAGCTTGAGTAAGACAGATGGGTACCCTCACATCAAACAAGGTCCCATCTTTACTTCAATATCCAGTTCCAGAAAAGATTATGCAAGAAAATACGACTCTCATAATTAAAATAACTATTTCAATACCAAACCTCAAAAACACCATACAGTGGATGAATATGCTCAGGTGCAAACGAAGTTAGAGATTTTACTAGACTAGACCCTCATAAGTTAATAAAATTCAAAAGCAGTTGATTCGAAAATTACCAAAGCTTTAATACGTGGACGGTTCATAAGATTAAAAAAATAAATGTTTGGATAACAGAATGCGGCAAGACAATGCAGGATCTTCAAGGAACTGTCAGTTCAACCCCAATCCTAGATAATGAATCTACGAAGGGACTATCTGTCTTTTCCTGGGGATTATGGGTGATGGGTAGAAAGGCTTTACTCAATACCATTCACAGAAAGTTCACGAAGACGGGTTTATAGAGTCCGCGAATGAAATGTCATTCAGTAAGGACAAAGGTACACTGCGATAATAGAAATTTTCTTCCACATACCTTTAACCTCTAGAATTCGGGAAAGGTGTCGTGAAAACGTAATACCAAACATTGTTATAGAAATAGTAAAAGAGAGTGGTATGAGTGAGCCCTAAAGGAAATGCTCACGAAGTACCGAGGAAAGCATCAAAATGAGACACCAAACCCTTCAAACCACCCCGAACAGAGGATGAGTCGATAATAGACACTAACTATCCGGAAGGGAGGAAAAATCTAGAACCCTTTTTCCTTGAGATTTAATAGTAAGGGAGTAGTTAACCACAGTCAGAAACAATCTCTAAGGAACATGGATCAATCCATGGCGATTTCAAGGGAAGGATAACTCACTTTGAAATCCACAACTAGAGATGCAGGAATAAAGTGAAAACTTACCAGTTGTTGAGACAGAGGTGTTGCCTCCATCGGAGAAAATCCTCGCAACGGTGTTCCCTTCACCAAGGAGTCGATATCGCAGAGCTAAGTTTTTTGGAGGACCTCTCATGGAAAAGAAAAGTTCGACGAACTAGAAAACCCTTACCTCGAAGATTAAAGGCTACGGGTACAAAAGGCCAAGTGATGTGATAGACTTGGTGCGCCCTTAATGGTTAACCTGTCAGGGAATGGCCTCGACATTGTCATATGACTTACCCTTGGTTAATGCCCTCGCTAGGATTAAATTCTTGTCAGACCTACCTTTCCCTTGACATTCAATGGGCTACGGATTAAGGGAGTGCCTTTGTGACTCATAGGAACCTCTAACCCTAAAGTACCATGAGCGTAGTTAAAACAATGATCAATTGATGTTACAGTTGGTCAGGTGGTGCCAAGTGGGATGGCTAAATGGATAGAGGGTGATCATAGATTCGTACTCTGAGTTACCCGAGAGGCCTTACCTAACCACTAACGATATCCTGATGCTTCTAAATTAAAGTGATTTGTTTACATTGTATTAAAACTTTACGAGGAGGAATATAATCTAACCCCTACTCTTACCTAAGTCCTTTTGGATCATTCTTAGCTTAGATATGTGTATAGTCTAACATAGGAGGCTTAGGCCAGAAGCCCCAAAATCATTGTAGGTTAAATCTGTGGTAATGGTTATAGAGTACATAGATAGTAAATTATTATAATCATGGGACTTTAAATAATCTTAAAGAAATGGAGTAGGCGTTTTCTTATATCATCGTTTTTGAAACTTTAAAGTTGGGTATCAATGAAAGTCGACGATAGTGAGGACTCTATAACCTCTTCAGAATCAAGCAATATAATAAAGAGCCTACTACTCTTGAATATAAAGCTATTCAAAGATGAATGTATAAGTAAAAGGAAATAATATATATATATATTTTTATTTGGTAGATTTGAGGTTTATTAGATATGGTATCAGAGCAAAGGTTACAACACTAGACCTGAACAAGGCCGCATTATTTGTTTAACATATATTACAATCTATGCAAAACTAATAAACCTTTTTGTTATAGACAGAAAACCTTTTCATTTGTGTGAGTTATGGAAGCTCGGGACGATGCATAAATCAAGATGGAAGGAAATCCAGAGCAGAGACCTCCTAGAGATCTAAGACAGAACAGTGACGAAATCTCACCCACGAAAGTGTTGGAAAAAGGGGGAATCTTATTGTTGAACTGCAGGTTTACAAAGCCGACAATGAGAAACTGAAGAAATCACAACAGGAAAAACAAGAGATAAACGAAGTTGTGCTACGCAGTATAGCGACCAAGAAAATCCCAAGGGAAGATAACCATGACAAGGAAGCCAACAAGAGAGCCTCCAAGAACTCTAGGCTGGAAACAGAAAAGGGAGACAGTTCATCTGAATGAATACCTTCAGTTGAAGACAAATTTAAAAAAGACAAGAAAAGAAAACAAGTAGACCACATTGAAGGAGAATTTAAAAAGATTAAACCAACTATCTTTGACAGAGAATCCAGAACAGGAGAGAAAGATAAAGCGTGGTTGTTGGACATCAAAAAATACTTTCAGATCTACAACTACTCAAACAATATGAAGGTCATAATGGCCATCTACAATCTAAAAGGGAAGGCCAACATTTGGTGGCAAGATCTGAAATTGGACAAAGGCCTAAAGGAGAAACTGTTGGAATGGTTTGACTTTAAGAAGTATTTCAAAAAATAGTACTTTTCTAAAAACTATTACGAAAGGAAAAAAAAATAATTTTATGAGTTACTACTTGGACAGATGACGATGGAAGTCCTTATAAATAAATTTTTGGAATTACTAAGGTTTGTACCATACATGCAGGAGGAGAAGGTAAAAATCCAACGATTCTTAAGTTGTTTATCGTAGACATACAGGGACATAATTGAGTTTGAGAACCCCAAATCCTTGACTGAAGTATTCAGGAAAGCACGAATGTTCTACGATCAATATAAACAACAAGCAGAGTTTACCAAAGCTTGAAAGGATAAGAAGCAAGATTGTATGAACCAACAGAAGAAGGGATACCAACCAGCTCCATATCAAAATGCAGCAAAAAGATTTCCAAGAAAGGATTTTCACTCCAACCATACGAATACGCAAGGCAGCGTTAAATCAATAAACCTAGGAGTGAAGAAGTCTGGGGATAGACCCCACAAACCACTAAAGTGTTGGGAATGTGGAGAACCTCATCTAAGGAGGAACTGTCCTTGTTTAAGTACAACAAACAGAACTGATGTTCATATTTTACAGGAAGCCTCGACAGTGGGAGACATGGGAAGAAGCTTGCATCGGATTAATGCATCCATAGACGACCGGCAAGCTGACCACCAATCCTCCATGGTAGAAATCGAAGGTTAAATCAATAACACCGGAATTTATGTTTTAATTGATCCTAGAGCTACGTTAAGTTATATCACTCCGGGAGTAGTAGAGTCAAATAAACTTAAGAGGATGAAACATGCAAAATCATGGATGGTACAGTTAGCAACAAGAACTAAAAGGAAAGTGGTTGACTTTTATTCTTATTTTGAATTTAACTTAGATGGTCAAAACATAAAAACAAATCTGAATATTCTACCACTAGGATACTACGATATGATCATCAAAATGGATTGGTTGGAAAGACACAAATTAGTTCTAGATTGTTATACAAAGACACTTAAGTATAAATATGATTATGACACTACTAGAACAACCCACGGTATACCAAAACTAGTATCTGTTAGACAAGTTACAACAATGCAGTTCCAAAAATGTATGAGAAAGGGGTGTCAAGTTTATGCCATCAAAGTAACGAATATATTAGAAAAAGAATATAAGTCGAAGCTAGAATATTTTATTGTCCTACATGGGTTTAGAGACATGTTTGTTGACGAGATACCAGAATTACCTCCTAGAAGGGAAATAGACTTGTCCATAGACCTACTACCGGGGTCAGCCCCTATCTCAAAAGAACCTTACCAAATGAGTTTACCTAAATTGATAGAACTAAAGATACAACTACAGGAATTGTTCGACAAAAAGTATATCAGACCCAATGTTTCACCATGGGGAGCACTAGTCCTCTTTGTGAAAAAGAAATATGGTACTCTAAGATTATGTATCAACTATAGACAATTGAATAAAATGAATATTAAGAATAAGTACCCCTTACCTATGATAAATGATCTGTTCGATCAAGTAGTTGGGGCCAAGATCTTTTCAAAGTTGGATTTACGATCCGGTTATCATCATGTGAGGATAAAATATGAGGATATAAACAAAACAACTTTTCGAACAAGATATGGACACTACGAATTCGTAGTCATACCTTTCAGAATCACTAACATACCAACCATCTTTATGTGTTTGATGAACAGTATTTGTCGAAGATATTCTGGTTTATTCAAAAATGGAGGAAGAACATGATGAACACTTAAGAATAGTTTTGCAAACATTGAGAAAACACAAACTATATGCCAAATTTGATAAGTGTGAATTTTATAAAAAGGAAATACAATATTTAGGACACGTAATTTTAGCAAAAGGCATTTTCGTAGACCCTGAAAATATAAAAGCCATTATAGAATGGCCAGTGCCAAAGGACGTAGCAGACATCCGATCATTCATGGGAATCACTGGATACTATCGCATATTCATAAAAGGATTTTCCAAAATAGCTTACCCTATCACATCATTACAAAATAAAGGGACCAAGTTTTACATACCAGATTCAACAAAATTAAAGTTGATAGTCTTGGACGAAGTGCATAAGAAACCATATTCTGGCCATCCAGGATACCAAAAAAAGATAACGACACTTAGAAGACTATTTTACTATCCTAATATGAAGGGAAAAATAGCAGAATACTTGGCTAGGTGCCAAAATTGCAAGCAGGTTAAGGCCGAACACCAACATCCAACCGACCTATTACAACCATTACTAGTACCATAATGGAAATGGGAGACCATATCGTTGCACTTTATAATAGGTTTTCCAAAAACTCAGAAACAAATTGACTCCATTATGGTCATAATTGATAAACTCAGTAAGTTTGGACAGTTTATTCCTGTGAAGTCTACTTTTAAAGCTATAAACATTGCTGAAATATTTATGAAAGGAATTTTTAGACTGCATGGTATTCCTAAAATGGTGATTTCAGATAGAGACGTAAAGTTCACATCCGCTTTTTGGAAGGAATTGTTTGCAGGGCTAAATACTAATCTGAATTTTAGCATGAGTTATCATCCAGAAACGGATGGACAGACTGAGAGGACAAACCAAATCATAGAGGATATGCTTTGCATGTACGTAAGAACAAAAACGAACAAATGGGAGGACTACCTACACTTGGTAGAATTTTCATATAACAATGGGTACCAAACTTCGGCTAATTTAAGCCCTTTCGAGGTACTGTACGACAGAAAGTGCACGACTCTAATTAGCTGGGATAACCCAGCTGATAGACTCATGGTTGGACCAGAGATGCTCCAAGAAATGGAGAAAATGGTAAGAAATGTACAACATAACTTAAAAGAAGCACAGGACATACATAAGAGCTATGCAGATCAGAAAAGAAGATAGTTGGAATTTCAAGTGGGAGACCATGTGTACTTGAAGGTCAAAGCCCGGAAAAGTTCATTGAAGTTAGGGAATTGTGATAAGCTGGCACCCAGGTTTTGTGGGCCCTTTGAGATATTAGCTCGAATTGGACCTATAGCATACCAACTTGCGCTTCCAGCTAATCTAAGAATTCACAATGTATTTCATGTTTCTTTGTTGAAACAATATGTTCATGACCCTACTCATATGATTGATTGGAACTTGGTGCAGGTGGAACCCGAAGGCGAGTTCTAGGTGGAACCCCTACGTATTTTGGACCGGAGAGAAATAACACTTTGGAACAGAGCCATCGCTCAGGTAAAGGGGTAAGGGAAGAAATTCGGTCCTAAGGAGGCCACTTGGGAGTTAGAGGGAGATTTGCAGAAATATCATAAAATATTTTTCCAAGAAAGGAACGAAAACTGAGGAAAGTGTTTTATTGAAGGGGGAAAAGATGTGACATCCCAAAAAATAAAGTATTTTTTAAATTTAAAATTTGTTGGAAAATTATTTAGTTTTTAGTAAAATCGAATTTGGAAACTTTTTTCCATTTATGGCGATTCCAAATTTTGAATTTGATAATTGTAATTAATTATTATGACTGTTGGGCAGAGATCTGATTTGACCCAACTAACTAATTGACTATGACACTTGTATGAAAACAAAATATTTTATATTGATTGAAGGAGGACAAATGGAACAACCATGTTAAAATCAGCTGACCATGACTCCATGAGTGGCGAACATGTTGGAACTACCTATGGGCTGATTGTTACAAGTGGAAAATCAGGTATCTGGCCATTGGCAGTGCCTAAAAATTAGGGATTTAGAAAGCTACGAAAATTCCCAAGTGAGGGAAAAAGACCTAGGCAAAAAGATTTTGATTGATAAATAACATATGTGAGGAGGCAGGACGCTGCCGAGTACGTTGGGGAAAAGAGTCTATTGATTTTTTTCTTGCTGTTATGAACACTACTGATTGAGTGTGAGGCAAGGGGAATCTGCGGGAGTTGAACGACATTGTTGAGGAGGAGTTTCCAAGTTCTCCCTCATGGATTCATGGTCAGGCTAGGGGGTGAATCGGGCAAGTGAATTGGTTGCCTAGTTCTAAGGTTGGGAGGAACTTGGTTGTTCCTTTTATCTTTCACACATTATTTCAGATATGTTATCCTTCCCCCTTCTCTGGTTGAGTGCTTTAGGGTTAAATACTTGATACAATGATATAAACTAGCTCTAAATGGATTATCCTTTTTCAAATCTTATTGTTGTTATATACTAGTTTGGAATGGATTATCTTTGTTGCACCATAATTATGTTATGAATAGTCCGTAGGTTTTTTTCTTAGCTAAAATAATAAGCTTGGCCAAACACTAGGAAGAATAAATTATGTAAATTTGATTACTGCTTTGAACATGATAAACGCTATAGGAAAAACCCACAAGTAAATCATATTGTAGGTTGTATTTGTCTGCATTTTGCAATACAAGTATGAATGAATAATGTATATATATAGGTATGGTCGAATACTTACTATCTCGTACACAAACATATGAGAGGAGGTATGAATTTTGGCTAAGAGTCTTCCATGTACAAACTAAACAGTTGCGATCATAGGAGATAACTGTAATCATGTTTAATGCAGAATTACAAGACAATTTGGTCTCTGGAACTACAGTTCAAACTTTGAGAATTGAATTTTGGATTAAATCGACTAACAGTGATAAAATTACCAAGACTAATCACGAGAGGCGCGATGGCCCAAGGATATAAATGGACATCCTGAAACTTCATAGGATTACACAGACCCCTGAATAAGTTGATAACTATGTACACAATAGCATAATCAATTAGAAATCAAAAAGAAAACATTGACACGATCACAGAATAGATGAAAACCAAATTATTTATTATCATGGTTTCTAGAATCAATCACATATGAGATACACACAGTCAATAATAGTTGAATTCCTTTATTTAGTTCAATATCCTATATTTTTTAAAGAATCCAGCATGGCGTTAAATAGATCTAAAATGATCAAATAAACAATAAGTTATATAGTTAAGCATGAGGGAAATCTTGAAATCCTTTAGCGAAAATATATTACATAACTCATCTAGTTTGAGACAATTAACTACACCTTACTATGTAGTATCGGATAAAAGTAAATACTCCCCCAAAATGGGTTACTCTTACGATTTTGAAACCGGAATAGAAACTACATTGATAATAGAAAGATTGGAAAGGACTATGCCTTCCTCTAGAACCAAAAGGATGACACGGAGAAGGTTATGGGCACAGAACCCGAATACCTTGGTTGCCAAGGGCAGGCGTGGAGATCTGATACCATACTCTGACAAAAACCCTGCAAAAGAATACCATCAAAACATTAGAACATTACCATAGAAAAATGAATAAAAATAACTACAGAATATCACTTAAACAAATCCTGTACTTATCTTTGAATTGCCAAGAGTGTGCTCTTTTCCAGTAGTAGTCGTTCCCAAAACCAAACGGGGAGGAGTGACCTTGAGTAAGACTGATGTGTACCCTCGCATCAAACATGGTCCCATCTTTAGTTCAATATCCAGTTCTAGAAAATATTATGCAAGAAAATACGACTCTCATAATTAAAATAACTATTTCAATACCAAACCTCAAAAACACCATACAGTGGATGAATATGTTGAGGTGCAAACAAAGTCAAAGATTTTACTAGACCAAACCCTCATAAGTTAATAAAATTCAAAAGCAGTTGATTCGAAAATTACTAAACCTTTAATATGCGGACGGTTCATAAGATTAACAAAATAAATTTTTGGATAACAGACTGCAGAAAGACAGTGTAGGATCCGCAAGGAACTGTCAGTACAACCCCAGTCCTAGATAATGAATCTATGAAGGGATTATCCGTCTTTTCCTGGGGATTACAGGTGGTGGGTAGAAATGATTTACTCAATAAAATTTGCAGAAAGTCCACCAAGACAGGTTTGTAGAGTCCGCGAACGAAAGTTCATTCAGTAAGGACAGAGCTACACCATAATAATAGAAATTTCCTTCCACATACCTTTAACCTCTAGAATTCGGGAAAGGTGTTGCAAAAACATAATACCAAATGTTGTTACAGAAATAGTAAAAGAGAGTGGTGCGAGTGATCCCTAAAGGAAATGCTCACGATGTACTGAGGAAAGAATCAAAACGAGACACCAAACCCTTCAAACCACCCTGAACAGAGGATGGGTCGATAATAGAAACTATCTATCTGGAAGGGACGAAAATTCTAGAACCCTTTCTCCCTGAGATTTAACAGTAAGGGAGTAGTTAACCATAGTCAGAAACAATCACTAAGGCACACAGATCAATCCATGGTGATTTCAAAGGAAGGAGAACTTTCTTTGAAATCCATAACTAGAGATGCATGAATAAAGTGAAAACTTAATAGTTGGTGAGACAGAGGTGTCGCCTCCATTAGAGAAAATCCTCGCAGTGGTGTTCCCTTCACCAAGGAGTTGATATCATAGAGATAAGTTTTTCGGAGGACCTCTCATGGCAAAGAAAATTTCAGTGAACTTGAAAACCCTTACCTCTAAGATTAGAGGCTAAGGGTACAAAAGGCCAAGTGATGTGATAGACTTGGTGTGCCCTTACTGGTTAACCTGTCAGGTAATGGCCTTGAAATTGTCATACTCTTACCCCAGTTTAATGCCCTCGCCAGGATTAAATTCTCATCAGAACTACCTCTCTCTTGACATTCAATGGGCTACGGATTAAGGGAGCACATTTGCGACTCATAGGAACCTCTAACCCTGAATTACCATGAGCGTAGTTAACTGGGATGGATAAATGGATAGAGGGTGATCGTAGATTTGTACTCTGAGTTAACTGGGAGGCCTTACCTAACCACTAACCATATTCTAATGCTTCTAAATTAAAGTGGTTTGTTTACATTGTATTAAAACTTTACGAGGAGGAATATAATCTAACCCCTACTCTTACCTAAGTCCTTTTAGATCGTTCTTAGCTTAGATATGTGTATAGTTTAATGTAGGAGGCTTAGGCCAGAAGCCCAAAAATGATTATAGGTTAAACCTGTGGTAATGGTTATAGAGTACATATATAGTAAATTATTATAATCACGGGACTTTAAGTAATCTTCAAGAAATGGAGTAGGTGTTTTCTTATATCGTTGTTTTTTAAACTTTAAAGTTGGGTATCAATGAAAGTCGACAATAGTGAGGACTCTAGAACCTCTTCAGAATCAAGCAATATAATAAAGACCCTACTACTCTTGAATATCAAGCTATTCAAAGATGAATGTATAACTAAAAGGAAATAATAATTTTTATTTTTTTTTTATTTGGCAGATTTGAGGTTTATTACATCACATAATTTGGTATTAGAGAAGTTCATTCCTATCTTTTGTATTCTTTTTATGAATCCTCTCTCTTGGATCATTGCTCATTCGAAAGTGATTTGGTTCAGTTTTCTCAATTCCCACTACAATTACGTATTAGTTTTCTTGTTCTATGAGTGTAGAAGTATACACTCCCACCCCAACAAAATACAAATTTTCCAGATATTTATTCATACAACACATTCTTGTAAAGATCCTAGTTCTGAACATGTCGATTATGCATAGTTTAACTGAATTCAATATTTGGTACTTGCAGTCACTAAAGGGGGAGTGCATGAAGTTGATGGAAAAAAAGGTGGCAATGGAGCGTGTTAGCACTGAAAGTTACTCTTGGACTGCTTCAAGGGCAGGACCAACACATCTTGAAATGATAAGGGTTTAATTTTGATAAGATGGGTTTTAAGAAACAATGAGAGTGGTAAAGTCAAAGAAAAGGCAAAGAGACATTGGGCATCGAGTCTATGAGATACAACAATCTTGATTTAACCTCGTATGGGCAGCAAATCAGGTTGAATAAAACCCAGATCAGTTCTGAGATTAAATAGATATGGATAAAGAAATCAAGAAGACACAATATGTAGTTGAGGCTGAAAAGAAACCTACTTTCAGTCGCTACAGGAAGAATCTGTAACATCTTAGAAAACCTTTCCAAACATTATAGAGTGAAATAGATGCATATGTGGCAGCTATCATAGTAAACTTTACTACATTCTCCTTAGCACAAAATCTATCCATATAAGCCTTATATAAACAAAACACATCTAATTGGAAGAAAATCGAAGAAGCATGATAAAACATAAAGAAATAGACAAACTGATATAAAAGTCTTACTCGTCAGCTGAGATATTTGCTTAAAAAACTAAGACAAGTCTTTGAGGTAAAAATCAAACAATCATGCCACTGTAGCTAATTGTCATTTCTGAATAATTTTACAATAGACCTCTCGGGTCTTTTGACTCTGATTCTCAAACTACAGTCTAAAAATATTTCTCGGTCCATTTCTCTCAATTCAAACATTGATTTATAATAAAAAGGAAAGGAAACAACTAGAGGTGTGAGCTGGCCCTTCCTCCCATCGGATCCTCCAACAACAGTTATTAATTGAACACCTGTTCTAGCAACTATTAACAAATTCCTATAAAAAAGGAAACGTGCTAGCAACTGATCCAACAATACTTAAATGACACTTCCTCCCTTGATGTGCATCCTTTTTCATGTCAGGTGTCCTGTAGAGGTTGTAAGCATTCATCATCTTGCTATCTATTATCTCATCCATTTTCTACATCATTAGCCACTAACAAGAATGATAAGTCAAACTCCTTGAATCCAAGCGCTTGTTGGTAGCATCATTTGGTAGTGCCAAGCCTTCGTGTATTTTGTGAAAGATTCAGTCTCTGCCATAAAATCGGTAGCACCTGCCAGAAATTCAGTAGTGCCTACATGTGTTTCCTGTTCAGGAGATTTGGTAGCACACAGGAGATCTGGTAGTGCCCAAGAGATTTGGCAACGCACACGAGAGTTGGTAGCGCCAAGGAGATTTGGCAGCGCACCGTGAAATTCGTAGTGCACTCCCCTCTTTACATCCATGCACGAAAACAGTGGAACTGGAAAGAAATTGTCAACACCATCATTTATTTCGTGGCTACATTTAGTTCTTCAACACCTACACAATCATTTGGCAACTGGCATCTTGCATTTGGAGTGTGTTTGTTTATGTGTTGAATATGGTCTTCAACATATGGATTATCTCAATATGTAGTGTCACTTACGATTAGGATTAGAAGTTGATAATCTTGACTTAGGACACTTAAAGCACACACCACCTTTTCGATAAAAGGAAAATATATTCTTTTTGGTAAAAGGCAATAAAAATATAAAAAGCATATTTTTATTTTGAACACAAGAAAATAAAGATTTAGGGAGACTAATGAAAAGGTTCCTTTTATTTTTGTAGGTTAGAGTGAAAATACAAAGGATGATCCATTAAAGCTGGTCAAGGCTTGATGGGAAATCTGAAGGTTATGACAATGGGCAAAGCGTTTAAGATTTATAAATTTGGCAAAGGATTTCAAAATAACATATGAATGATAAAAATAAATGAGATTCTATGGGGACTTCCAGTATCAATATGTGGATTTTGACTACTGCAAATACATGAACTAACATTGGCTCCATGGGGGATGACATGCTTCCTGCGAGCTTCCATGAACCTGCAGAATAGTGGCCTTATCTATCTTCATCTTTGTTCAGAAAAACTATGTGCCTGGGAACACCTATGTTCTTTATTTGAATCTGAAAAGTGACTACAAACAAGATGCTCGAGAAGCGAGATTTATTCTTCCTACTCCTACCTAATCATTTTCTTCCTTAGATTAGGTAAAATCATGCTTCAAATGAAGCCATATAAGACATTGATTAGCTGGTAAAATTCTTGATATGGAAATGATGAATGAAGGAACCCATGGAATACAAAAATGCCATTCAAAAAGGTAGTAGAACCAACCGTCATTTGACTAGAAATTTTTGGCATCTATGTTTCTCAAAGACTCTAGATAATCACCAATAGGATCATAAAATCCACAAAGAAATACCTCTTCTTGTTGTTGTTCCAACTGAAAACTGGAATGCTGTTGTTGATGACTATCTTTATAATTGTCTCTAATTTCCTCCATGTGAAAAACTGAAGATGATTGTTCATTGTCTTCACTATTCTCAAGTTCCATATGACTTAAAGGAAGATCGTCTTAATGATTTGAGTCTAGAGGAAAAATATCTCCAGATCCATAATAATCAGAAAAAATAGTAGTTGGTAAATGTTCAACGTCTTGTTTATCATGAATAATCTCTCCTACTGCAATATCCTCTTCAACACACAAGGATTTTTCATGGTTATCATATCCTTTACACAGTAAATCAAAGTCATGACAACATTATGGATAAGTTAAGTCAGCTTCAAATTTTT
>ML777033.1:726247-736633 GCA_009831015.1 Picea engelmannii | reverse complement strand
TATATATAAAGTAGGCTCAAATAATCAATCAACATAATAATCAAAATGTATATGTAAGGAACATATACATAATTATGAGAGCTATCTTGAGTATTTAAACAATATTTTGGAGCTTTTCCATGGATTTATGTTTGTTTGTTATTGTCATTTTAGAGAATAAGTGTGTCATGGTACACCAAGAAATCTATTAAATTAAATTACAAGTGGGGCCTTCTCTTATCGATTAAATCCTTATGCTCATGTATTAAATCACTTAATTAAATTACAACTTGGGGTAAACTCTTACCATGCAATGTGTCCATATTTAGTAGGTAGAAGATCCACACGAGGCATCACTATAAAAATACCATCCATAAATACAAGCAACTAAGCATGCACATGCAGAAAAGTTGTAGATAAAAGTATCATTCATAAGCAACTAGAGAAAGCACATGTAGACAAAGTGGTAAATCCAAGTAACAAGAGGATTGGGGTTGATTCCAATTAGAATTATTCTTCTTCTCTAAGGAGGAAAACAAATTAAGGGTGGGTGCAAGCTAATGATTGTCTCTCATGACACCTTAGTGGCAATGTAAACACTAAAAAACAATAATACGTTAACTTGGAGAGATTATTGTATAATTGTAGAGAACCCATTCATCTAATGAAAGATGTTTTTTTCAAAATGTATAACATCAATTTTGTATTTCCATGTAGCATAAGGCATTAAAATAATAGTAAAAATCCACAAAATAATAAATTAATAATATATATATATATATATATATATATAACAAGTAGTCTCAAATAATCAATCAACATAATAATCAAAATGTGTCTATCAAGATCTGGGAGGGATCAAATCTCTAGAGGGGAAAACTTTTAACCTTTCCTCAAGTTTTTCACTCTAAAAATTATACATATACACAAAGATTCACCCTGGAAACCCAAACCAATAAAACCAACAACCTATTTAGATCCTCACCTCTAATTCTTATTCATCATCCAACTTCATTGTTTACAATACAATATATATGATCCCGCGACACCAAAAAACCATTATTCCATTGAATCATGTTAGATTACAACCTTAATTACTTAACCATAATTAGAAAAACATTGGGTGAAATACCATGTTCCACAACCCAGCCAAAAGAGAAAACCGTGTGTTGAAAAACCGTAAAAAACAATGAAAAAAAATGCCAATTTTGTTTTCTAGGGCTCTGCCCCCAAACCCCCAAAAACTCTCCCTCAATCTCCCCCTTTCTCACATATCAGTGTATACTACTTGGAACAATCATGAAAACCATATAACACATACCCAACACTTCCTCCAAAACTAAAACAATGTGTCCATATGGTTTCGAAGACCCTAGGACACATACCAATAGTTCAAAACCACCTATTAGCACTGACAACCCCAACCATAGGCCAAGGCCATAAATAACACCTTGAAATCATGCATCCAGGGAAACAAAAAACACCTTGAAAATCACAAAAAATCTTCAACCATGAACAACACCCTGAACCAACACACATGACCTCCCAAGTGTATCCTTTACCTCTTGGTGGGAATATTATCACCATTAGGTTTTTTTGGAGAAATAAGTATCCATATGAAGACTTGGACCAATTCCAAGTGATGAATCTTGCTCTTTAGGCCTAAAATGTAGCTTGGAGGGCTCAAGAGAAATCAATGAGTCCCAAAACCACCACAAATGGTCTCTATGTGGGGTATTTTTCCTTCGAGTTGCAATATGGACACGAATATAAGGTTTCAATGACCAAGTATGGTTTGTGGGGCATTAGACATGGTCAAATAAGGAAAATCAAGCATTTGGACCTAAAGTAAGCTTCCAAGCATCCAAATACAATAACAATGCCTTTAACCACCATACATAATGTATTATATCATGTCCATCCTAATTGGGATATCAGCATCATTATAAGGTTTTTATCTCTAATTATGAGTCTCCTTTTATGGGACATGGTTGGGAGAGGAAACTTAGGCCTCAAGCCTCCCACCACCCTGCTCTCCATCTCACCCCTTCCCTCTTTCCCTCCATATTCCCCTATCCATATTTACCTATCTCTCCCTATCTCTTTATAACTCCCTCCACCCCCATCCCTCTCTCTCTATCTCATTTTCCCCTCTCTCCCTCTCTCCTTGTTTCCATCTCTCTCCCATACTCCCCCCCTCTCTCTTTACCTCTCCCTCCCTCCTTCTTTCTCTCTCTCTACCCCATCCCTCCCTTGCTCCCTCTCTCCATCTCACTCTCAACCTCTCTCTCACTCTCTTCTTGCACCCTCTCTCTCCCTCTCTCTTTTGCATCTACTTGTCGCTCTCTCACTCTGTATCCTCCTTCCTCTCTCCCCTTGTCTCTCTCACTCAATCCCCTCTCTACCTCTATTCCTCTCTCTCTCTCTCACTACCCCCATCTCTATCCCTCCTTCTCTCCCACTCTCATCCCCCCCCTCTCTCTCTCTCTCCCAACCTCTCTCTCTGACGCCAGTTGCCCTCGGCGGCCAACCGCTTCCACTAGGACCTTCTCTCACTTGGCCCGAAGAGTCAAATGCTCTCACAACTCCTCTCGGGAGTATTTTCTACCCACAATAACTTCTCCAACAATCTCCCTTTCGCATATCGGGAAATTGAAACTCGCAGATTCACGAGTTGATACTCACGAGATCGGGTTTTTCAATTCCCCGAACCCCGATGGTCAAATAGTCAATGCTTACATTTGTCGGGGATTTCCCTATTGGGATATCGCCACTTGCGATGTCAAGCACCTGAATTTCCAAACTCCGAGTCCCAAGGTGTCGATCTCCCGACTCAATGCCACCTGGATGCCACTCGTACCTATGGTCCCACACCGCCGCGTCACCTTCAGAATTTCGCGGATCGCGGATCCACGATGCAAGTTTTCTTGTTGTTGAAAACCCCGAACGCCGAATCCCAAACTCTGATGGGCATTGGTCCTTTCAGTGCCAGGGGTTAACTTCCCTACAACTTCCCCATGATCCAACAATCAGCGGGATTTCGCGATATTGCCCTGTGATCGTGCTCGGCCGTCAGATTCCTTCGCCTTAAAGATCTCCTCGGCTCGAAAGCTTTCCTCAGTTCGAGTTCTCACCTAGGTTTGTTCCCTCGTAACAGAAAGGAACTATCCCTCCTGAGCTTAACTCCTCCAACTCCTTCAGAGACTTCGCCACGGTTTTCTCCCAGACCTCCAACAGCTCTCGAACTGTTGAGTTCTTCCAATCTCGTGCACTCACCTGCAACAGAGGTCTTCCACTCCCTTAGCTCAGAATCACCACTGCGACTTCCAAATTCGGTCGACACTTTCCCTCCATGAATTTACCAACCCAACTCAACTTCTGGGAAGATGAGAATAAGAGTTCAACTGCCTGACCTCATCAACGCACTCTATGCGGATGAATTCGACTGCACTCTATGCAGGAATCTCCTGGCTCAGACAAAGAAACAATTGAAACTCATTCTTCTCTTTCAAACTTCAGTTGAAAATCCTGAAGACTCATACACAGCATATTCAAAAGAAAATGCATGAAATAAAGAAAACATCCATGAGCATAGTATTAACACAGAGACATAACACAAACCATGAAGCTGAATTAAGAATCTCTTCTATTAATTCAATCTGTACATGGGTGTTCTTCACAAGTTCTTTGCTCTGGTCTGCTTGCTCTCAATGATAATAATACAATGATACAAGGGAGGGTACCTATATTCCGTTTGCCCTCTCGAAATATACAACTATCAAATCTATAATAAATTTCTATCTAACAGCATTAAAAACTATTAAATTCCTTCCTATCTACAATATATTACAAGTGCGCTTCATTACATCAATCTCATTAATGCTTGGTGCAACCATACCAAGGTGTTTCAAAATTTGGTGCTGGCACTATCCAGCTATCTCTTTTTCCTTCACGCACTGGCTCGCTTGGTGAGTTGTGGATGCTCCTGCATCATACTCCTCAACTCAAAATTTTCATGGGCTCCTATCCATGAGCTCCTGCACAGTCTGCCCATGTCTTTGTATAACTGCTTCTGTCTCCCAGCTGGCATCCTCCACTGGGTGTTTCTTCCATTTTACCAGGTATTCAAAATACTACTTCCGCCTGGTCTTCCTTCCTTCTCTCTTATCCAGTATGCACTCCATCTGAGGTTTCTGTGCAACTGGAAATTGTTTCTGCCACTGGACCACTGGTTCCTCAGTTCTAGTGCCTGCTTCATCAGCCCTGTATGGGTATAAATCTGAAATATTGAAAATCGGAGATATCCAGATGCCCTCTAGCAACTCAAGCTCATATGTGTTCTCCCTAAATTTCTTCAGGACTCTGCATGGCCCAATTTTCTTCATCTTGAGCTTGTTGTATGTTCCCCTTGGGAACCTCTCTTTCCTCAAGTGCGCGAGAACTGTGTCTCCAACTTCAAACTAAAGTTGTCTTTTCTTCTGATCGGCTCTGCGCTTATACTCTTGATTTGATTTCTGCAATCACTGCTTCACCTGCGTGTGAAGTTCTTCCATTGCTTCAGGAAACTCTTCAGCACGAGCGCTGCTAGTTTCAGCCTGTCCTGACTCCCTGAGCTCAGAAACTCCTCTCGGTTGTGTCCCATACAAAATATGGAATGGGATTTTTCCTGTAATCCTATTTACAGAGTCATTGTACATGAACTCTACCTGTGGTAATATCTGGTCCCAACTGCTATGGTGCTCTGTCACCAGGCTTCTCAATATATCCGCCACACTTCTATTCACCACCTCGGTCTGTCCATCCGTCTGCGGATGATAAGCCGAACTAAATGCCAGACTAGTTCCCAACTTCTTCCATAGCATCCTCCAAAAATGACCTATGAATTTCGTATCCCGATCCGAGACTATGCTCCTCGGCAATCCATGCAATCTGACGATTTCTTTGAAAAACAAATTTGCGATGTGGGTTGCATCGCTGGTCTTTTGACACGGAATAAAATGTGCCATCTTTGAAAACCTTTCCACCACCACAAAGATGGAATCCACTCCTCTTTGCGTCCTCGGCAAACCCAAAACAAAATCCATACTGATCGCCTCCCACGGCCTTTCAGGTATGGGCAATGACTGATAGAACCTTGTGTTCTACTTTCGGCCCTTCTCATGTTGACATATCCTACACCTGTCAACAAACCTCTTTACATCAGTGCACATCCCTGGCCAGTAATACGATTCGCTCAACTTGGCGAACGTCTTATCATGTACAAAGTGACCTGCTAAGCCTCCGTTGTGTTTTTCCTTTACCAAATTCTCCCTCATGGAGCAATCTGGAATGCACAATTGATTGCCTTTAAACAACAATCCATCCTGGATCATATATTCCAACCATGGACTCCGATCCCTGAGAACTGGATTCTCAGCTGCCTCGTATGCTTCTCCGAAGTCTGGATCACTTGCATACATATCCTTCAGATTTTCAAAACCCAGCGTCTTGACTCTGAATTCCTGTAACAGCAAACATTTCCTGCTCAAAGCATCAGCCACTTTGTTAGCAGTTCCTGAAATATGTTTGATCACAAATGTAAAATTCTGCATATACTCTACCCATTTCGCATGCTTCTGGTTCAACTTCTCCTGTTGACTCACGAACTGCAATGCATGATTATCGTTGTACAAAACAAATTCCTTGGGTATCAAGTAATGCCTCCACTTTTTCAATGCCTGTATAATGGCATAGAACTCTTTGTCGTATGTGGAGTATTTCAACTTTGCATCATCCAACTTCTCGCTGTAATATGCAACAGGTCTGTCATCCTGACTCAAGACTCCTCCAACAGCATACCCACTGGCATCACACTTCACTTGGAAGGTCTTCTGAAAATCCGGCAACACCAGAATTGGCTGCTCGGTTATCTTCCGCTTCAACAGATTGAAGCTCCTCTCAGCCTCTGCTGTCCAATGAAAAACTTTATGCCACTTCTTCACCGTATCCATCATCGTTGCGCTAATTCCACTGAAATTCCGAATGAACTTTCGATAGAAACTAGCCAAACCATGAAATCTCCTTACCTCAAAAACGTTCCTCGGCGATGGCCAATTCCTGATTACTTCTACCTTCTCAGGATCCATCTTCAATTCATTCGCCGAGATTACAAAACCCAAATAAATGAGTTCTGTCTGCAAAAATGAGCACTTCTTCAAATTTATCAGCAGCTTCTCCTGCTATAGCCTTCTCATCACAATGGACAAATGTCTCAAGTGTTCATCCCTGGTCTTGCTAAAGATTAATATGTCATCCAGATACACGACCACAAATTTACCGATGAATTCTCGCAGGACTTCATTCATCAGTCTCATGAATGTGCTCAACGCGTTTGTCAAACCAAACGGCATGACCAGCCATTCGTACAAACCCTCGTTTGTCTTGAATGCTTTCTTCCATTCATCTCCCTCTCTCATCCGGATCTGATGATATCCGCTCTTGAGGTCAATCTTCGAAAAATAATTTTCCCCACTCAGGCAATCCATCAAGTCATCCATTCTCGGCAGTGGAAATCTGTACCTGATGGTGATCTTATTAATCGCCCTGGAGTCTGTACACATTCTCCAGCCTCCATCCTTCTTCGGACTTAGTACTGTCGGAACAACACATGGACTGAGACTCTCCCTCACCAGTCCTTTTTCCAACAGATCCTATACCTGCCTTTTGACCTCCTCGTTCTCCTGAGGTGTCAACCTATACGCTGCCTTATTTGGAAAACTTGCTCCAGGTATGAGGTCTATATGGTGACTCACACTCCTCATCGGTGGAAACAAACGAGGTAGTTCGTCCACGATGATATCAGCGAACTCTCCCAACAGTTCCTGAATCTCATCTGGCAAGTCGTCCACTCTTGTGTTTGTCGGGACAATTCTCGGCTTCCTGAAAACAAAGAATTGTGGGTCTTCATTCTTCTCCATCTTTGTGAGAATCTCTTTCCCACTCATGAGAAGTATCATGTTGTTCACTTCCGGCTTCACTTCCTTATCCTTTATCGGAAGAAATCTGTGTGTTCTCCCATCCTTCTCCAACGTATAAGTGTTCATCCTCCCATCATGAACAACATTTCGGTCATACTGCCATGGTCTCCCCAATAATACATGACAGACATCCATGGGAATGACATCACACAGGATCTTATCCTTATATTCACCCATTTTAAATTCAACCAAGCATTTTTTCGTAACACATACCTGGTGTCCTTTCTGCAGCCATGACACTTTGTATGGACTTGGGTGAAATGTTGTCTCCAGTGCTATCTTTTCCACCATCTCGGTCAAAACGAGATTATCGGTACTTCCGCTGTCCACTATCACCTTGCATTTCCAGCCCTTGGTCTTGCAAGTCGTCTGGAACAGTCTGGTTCTCTGCGCTATGTCTTCCACCTCCTTCTTAGGTGTTAACAAAATTTTATGCACCGTTAGTGACTTCCCACTTCCAGTGTCTTCATCCTCATCATCACGCCTCTGCGCCTCTGTGATGTGAGCTTCTCCCCTGTCCATTTTCCTGTCTGGATAGTCAGCGGCCTTGTGTCCGTCTTTCCCACATGTAAAACATGTGATGATTCCTCCTCTGCCTCTTCCCCTACCTCTGGTACGAGGAAAAGTGTTGGCGTCAGCATATCCGCCACCCTGCTCTGTATGCTTCCTCCTCGGCTCAACATATTGTTGCCTCTGTTCAGTTTGTGGCTGCCTCTGCTGTCAGGTTCCACCTCTCTCAGCCTTACCCTGAGGTCTCTTCCACTCCTCCTTGGGCCTCTGGAATTTTTCTTGGGCAATTGATTTGCCTCTTAGATGGCTTCTGCCTCGCCCTCGCTGTCCCTTCTTGCGGCTCAGCTTCTCTTTGGCTTTTAGAGCCATCTGGTACGCATCCTCAACTGTTTGGATGGTGACCATGCTCAACTCATCCTGAATGTCATACCTCAACCCATTCATGTATCTCTCCACCTTTTCGTCATCACTCTCCCGATGACCAGCTCTAATATTGAGCCTATAGAATTCCTCGGTGTAATCCTTCGCCGTCATCAACTTCTGTCTCAGGTTATGCATTCGCCTGAACAGAGTGATCTGGTAATCTCTGGGGATGAACTTCGCTTTCATTTTAGCGATCATCCTATCCCAGCTCTTGATCTTTTGTTTACCTTTGCAGCGCCTATCCGCCTGCAACTCATCCCACCATAAGGCTGCATGTCCTTTCAACTTCGTGACCGCATGCCTTACCTTCTTGTCCTCTTCGATATCCTCGTAATATAAGTAGCTATCGAGTGCTCGGATCCAATCCAACAACTCCTCTGCATTTAGACTTCCCTCATAGATGGGAATGTCCATCTTGGTCTTTGAGCTCATCCTGTAAATGGCTCTGATCAACCGCTCGGTTGAAGCATCTTCTGCTGTGACTTCTTCTGCATCGTGTCCAGCTTCCTCTTCAACTTTGGAATCACTGAACTCTCCAGCGCCAGCTCCATTCCTTTGGGTGGTTTCCATCTCTTCGATTCTCTCCCTGAGATCTTGTATCTGTCGTTCCATCTCTGGGTTTCCTGCTGGCCTACCCCTTCTTCAGGCATCCCTGTCTTCTCGATCAGGTGACTGCCTTTCTCTTTTAGGCGGCATGGCATATTCTTCTTCTCCTTGCTACCGGAACAAAGAGAATTCTTCTCCTGCTCTGATACCACTCTGACGCCAGCTGCCCTCGGCGGCCAGCCGCTTCCACCAGGACCTTCTCTCACTTGGCCCGAAGAGTCAAATGCTCTCACAACTCCTCTCGGGAGTCTTTTATACCCACAGTAACTTCTCCGGCGATCTCCCTTTTGCGTATCGGGAAATCGAAACTCGCAGATTCGTGAGTTGATACTCACGATATCGGGTTTTTCAATTCCCCAAACCCCGATGGTCAAATAGTCAACGCTTACATTTGTCGGGGATTTCCCTATCGGGATATCGCCACTTGCCATGTCAAGCACCTTACTTTCCAAACTCTGAGTCTCGAGGTGCCGATCTCCCGACTCAATGCCACCTGGACTCCACTCGTACATGTGGTCCCACACCGCCATGTCACCTTCAGAATTTTGCGGATTGCGGATCCACGAGGCGAGTTTTCTTGTTGTTGAAAACCCCAAACGCTGAATCTCGAACTTCGATGGGCATTGGTCCTTTCAGTGCCAGGGGTTAACTTCCCTACAACTTCCCCATGATCCAATGATCAACAGGATTTCGCAATATTTCCCTACGATCGTGCTCGGCCGTCAGATTCCTTCACCTTAAAGATCTCCTCGGCTCGAAAGATTTCCTCAGTTCGAGTTCTCACCTGGGTTTGTTCCCCCGTAACAGAAAGGAACTATCCCTCCTGAGCTTAACTCCTCCGAATCCTTCAGAGACTTCGCCCACGGTTTTCTCCCATACCTCCAACAGCTCTCGAACTGTTGAGTTCTTCCAATCCCGTGCACTCACCTGCAACAAAGATCTTCCACTCCCTTAGCTCAGAATCGCCACTGCAACTTCCAAATTCGGTCGGCACTTTCCCTGCACGACTTTACCAACCTAGCTCAACTTCTGGGCAGATGAGAATAAGAGTTCAACTGCCTGACCTCATCAACGCACTCTATGCGGATGAATTCGACTGCACTCTATGCAGGAATCTCCCGGCTCAGACAGAGAAACAATTGAAACTCATTCTTCTCTTTCAAACTTCAGTTGAAAATCCTGAAGACTCATACACAACATATTCAAAAGAAAATGCATGAAATAAAGCAAACATCCATGAGCATAATATTAACATAGAGACATAACACAAAACCATGAAGCTGAATTAAGACTCTCTTCTATTAATTCAATCTGTACATGGGTTTTCTTCACAAGTTCTCTGCTCTGCTCTGCTTGCTCTCAATGATAATAATACAATGATACAAGGGAGGGTGCCTATATTCTTTTTGCCCTCTCGAAATCTACAACTATCAAATCTACAATAAATTTCTATCTAACAACATTAAAAACTATTAAATGCCTTCCTATCTACGATATATTACAAGTTCGCTTCATTACATCAATCTCATTAATGCTTGGCGCAACCATATCAAGGTGTTTCAAAATTTGGTGCTGGCGCTATCCAACTATCTCTTTTTCCTTCACGCCCTGGCTCGCTTGGTGAGTTGTGGATGCTCCTGCATCTCTCTCTCTCTCTCTCTCTCTCTCTCTCTCTCTCTCTCTCTCTCTCTCTCGGTATCTCTCTCTCACACACACTCTCTCTCGTTATCTCCCTCTACCCCTCTCTCACTTCCTCCATCTATCTTCCCCTATCTCTCCAACCTCTCTCTCTCTCACTCACTCTCGTGTTTTTTCCTCTCCCCATATCTCCCCCCTACTCTTCTCTCCCCCT
>ML777033.1:702301-719010 GCA_009831015.1 Picea engelmannii | reverse complement strand
CAGAGCCATTTCTAGAATGAGCTCAAAGACAAATATGGACATTCCCGTCTATGAGGGGAGTCTAAATGTAGAAGAGTTGTTGGACTGGATCCGAGCACTCGATACCTACTTCTACTATGAAGATATCGAAGAGGACAAGAAGGTAAGGCATGTTGTTACAAAGTTGAAAGGACATGTAGCCTTATGGTGGGATGAATTGCAGGCTGATAGGCGCTGCAAAGGAAAACAAAAGGTCAAGAGCTAGGATCGGATGATCGCCAAGATGAAGGTGAAGTTCATCCCGAGAGATTACCAAATCACACTGTTCAAGCGCATGCAGAACCTGAGACAGAAGTTGATGACGGTGAAGGAGTACACCGAGGAATTTTATAGGCTCAACATTCGAGCTGGTCATCGGGAGAGCGATGATGAAAAGGTGGAAAGATACCTGAATGGGTTGAGGTATGACATTCAGGATGAGCTGAGCATGCTGACCATCCGGACAGTTGAGGATGCATACCAGATGGCATTGAAAGCCGAAGAGAAGCTGAGCCACAAGAAGGGACAGCGAGGGCGAGGCAGAAGTCATCCCCGAGGCAAGGTAGTTGCCCAGGAAAGAACACAGAAGCCCAGGGAGGATTGGAAGAGTCCTCAAGGAAAAACTGAAAGAGGTGGAACCTCACAGCAGAGGCAGCAAATTTCTGAGTCGAGGAGGCAGCCAGATGATCAGCAAGGAGGATATGCTGACGCCAACACTTTTCCGCGTACCCAAGGTAGAGGAAGAGGCCGTGGAGGAGTTATCACATGTTTTATGTGTGGGAAAGACGGACACAAAGCCGTGGACTGTCCAGATAGGAAAATGGACAGAGGGAAATCTCACGTCGCTGAGGTGCAGAGGCGTGATGTTGAAGAAGAAGACACTGGAAGTGGAAAGTCACTGACAGTGCATAAGGTCCTTTTGAAACCTGAGAAAGAGGTGGAGGACACAGCACAAAGATGCAGACTGTTCCGGACGACTTGCAAGACCAAGGGCTGGAAATGCAAGGTCATAGTGGACAGTGGCAGTACTGATAATCTCGTTTCAACCGAGATGGTGGATAAATTGGCACAGGAGACGCACTAATACCCAAGACCATACAAAGTGTCATGGCTGTAGAAAGGACACCAGGTATGTGTTACAAAGCAATGCTTGGTCAATTTTAAAATGGGTAAATATAAAGATAAAATTCTGTGTGATGTCATTCCCATGGATGTCTGTCATGTTTTATTGGGGAGACCATGGCAGTATGAAAGAAATGTTGTTCATGATGGGAGGATGAACACCTATACCTTGGAGAAGGATAGGAAATCACATACCTTGTTTCCGGGGAAGGATAAGAAGGTGGAGCCGGAAGTGAGCAGTACAATACTTCTCATGAGTGGAAAAGAGCTTCTCACAGAGCTGGAGAAGAATGAAGATCCACAATTCTTTGTTGTCAGGAAGCTGAGAATTGTCCTGACAAGCACAAGAGTGGACAACTTACCAGAGGAGATCCAGGAACTGTTGGGAGAGTTCGTTGATATCATTGTGGACGAACTACCTCGTTCGTTGCCACCGATGCGGAGTGTGAATCACCACATTGACCTCATACTCGGAGCAAGTTTGCCAAATAAGGCAGCGTACAGGTTGACACCTCAGGAGAACGAGGAGGTCAAGAGGCAGGCACATGCTCTGCAGGACAAAGGACTGGTGAGAGAAAGTCTTAGTCCATGTGTCGTTCCAACGGTACTCAGTCCGAAGAAGGATGGGGGATGGAGGATGTGTACAGAGTCCAGGGCGATAAATAAAATCACCATCAGATACAGGTTTCCACTGCCGAGAATGGATGACTTGATGGATTGCCTGAGTGGGGCAAATTATTTTTCGAAAATTGATCTCAAGAGCGGATATCATCAGATCTGAGTGAGAGAAGGAGATGAATGGAAGCCAGCATTCAAGACAAACGAGGGTTTGTACGAATGGCTGGTCATGCCATTTGGGTTGACAAACGCACCGAGCACTTTTATGAGGCTGATGAATGAAGTCCTGCGGGAATTCATTGGCAAATTTGTGGTCGTGTATTTGGACGACATACTAATATTCAGCAAGACCAGGGTTGAACACTTGAGGCATTTGGCCATTGTAATGAGGAGGCTACAGCAGGAGAAGCTGCTGATCAATTTGAAGAAATGCTCGTTCATGCACACAAAACTCATTTATTTGGGTTTTGTAATCTCGACAAATGAGTTGAAGATGGATCCTGAGAAGGTTGAAGTAATCAGAAATTGGCCATCGCCGAGAAATGTTTTTGAGGTAAGAAGCTTTCATGGACTCGCTAGTTTCTATAGAAAGTTCATTCGGAATTTTAGTGGAATTAGCGCAGCAATGATGGACACCGTGAAGAAGCGGCATAAAAATTTTCATTGGACAGTCGAAGCTGAGAGGAGCTTCAATCTGTTGAAGCGAAAGATAACAGAGCAACCAATTCTGGTGTTTCCTGATTTCCGGAAAACCTTCCAGGTGAAGTGTGATGCTAGTGGATATGCTGTTGGAGGGGTCTTGAGTCAGGATGATAGACCTGTTGCATATTACAGCGAGAAGTTGGATGATGCAAAGCTGAAATATTCCACGTACGATAAGGAGTTCTATGCCATCATACAGGCATTGAAAAAGTGGAGGCATTATTTGATACCCAAGGAATTCGTTCTATACAGCGATAATCATGCATTGCAGTTCGTGAGTCAACAGGAGAAGTTGAACCAGAAGCATGCGAAGTGGGTAGAGTACATGCAGAATTTCACGTTTGTGATAAAACACATTTCGGGGACTGCGAACAAGGTGGTTGATGCCTTGAGCAGGAAGTGCTTGTTGCTGCAGGAGTTCAGAGTCAAAACCTTGGGTTTTGAAAATTTAAAGGATATGTATGCAGGTGACGCAGACTTTTGCGAGGCATACGAGGCAACCGAGAACCCAGTTCTCAGGGATAGGAGTCCGTGGATTGACTACCTAATCCAGGATGGATTGTTGTTCAAAGGCAATCAATTGTGCATTCCAGATTTCTCTATGAGAGAGAATTTGGTGAAGGAAAAGCACAGCGGAGGCTTAGCAGGTCATTTCGGGCATGATAAAACATTCGCCAAGTTGAGTGAATCGTATTATTGGCCAGGCATGCGGGAAGATGTTAAACGGTTTGTTGGTAGGTGTAGAAAATGTCAACACGCGAAAGGCCGAAAGCAGAACACGGGGTTCTATCAGCCATTGCCCATACCCGAGAGGCCATGGGAAGCCATTAGCATGGACTTTGTGTTGGGTTTGCCGAGAACACAGCGAGGAGTTGATTCCATTTTTGTAGTGGTGGACAGGTTCTCAAAGATGGCACATTTCATTCCGTGTCATAAGACCAGCGACGCAACCCACATCGCAAATTTGTTTTTCAAAGAGATTGTGCGGTTGCATGGATTGCTGAGAAGTATAGTCTCGGATCGGGACACGAAGTTCATAGGTCACTTTTGGAGGACGCTATGGAAGAAGCTAGGGACTGACTTGGCATTCAGTTCTGCTTACCATCCACAGACAGATGGACAGACCGAGGTGGTCAATAGAAGCCTGGGGGATCTTTTGAGAAGTCTGGTAACTGAGCATCACAGCAGTTGGGATCAGATCTTACCACGAGCAGAATTCGTGTACAACGATTCGGTGAATAGAAGTACAGGTAAGAGTCCATTTCAGATTTTGTATGGAACACAGTCGAGGGGATTTTCTGAGCTCAGGGAGTCAGAACAGGCTGAAACTAGCAGTGCGAGAGCTGAGGAATTCGCTGAAGCAATGCAGGAACTTCACACACAGGTGAAGCAGCGACTGATGAAGGCGAACCGGGAGTATAAGCGCAGAGCCGATCAGAGGAAAAGACAACTTCAGTTTGAAGTTGGGGAAATGGTTCTAGCGGACCTGAGGAAAGAAAGGTTCCCAAAGGGAACGTATAACAAGCTCAAGATGAAGAAAATTGGGTCATGTAGAGTCCTGAAGAAATTCGGGGAGAATGCGTATGAGCTTGAGTTTCCAGAGGGCATCGGGATATCTCTGATTTTCAATATTTCGGATTTATACCCCTACAGGACCGAGGATAAAGGAGCTGGAACAGATGAACCACCAGTGATCCAGTGGCAGGAGAAATTGCCAGTTGCACAGAAGCTTGAGATGGAGTGCATACTGGATAAAAGAGTTGGAAGGAAGACCAGGAGAAAGCAATATTTTGAGTACCTGGTGAAATGGAAAAATCACCCAGTGGAGGATGCCAGCTGGGAAATAGAGGCAGTGATTCAGAAGCATGGGCAGACTGTGCAGGAGCTCATGGACAGGAGCCCATGAAACCTTTTGAGCCGAGGAGTATGATGCAGGAGCATCTACGACTCATTAAGCGAGCCAACACGTGAAGGATAAAAAGATACAGCTGGGCAGTGCCAGCACATACATTTTTTTGAATTACTTTGAAGATTGTTGCACCGCCATTTAAATGAAGACATTCAAAGTTGAGCGCACTTGTATTGTGTTATAGATAGGAAGGCATTTAATAGTTTTAATGTTGTTAGATAGGAATTAACTGTAGATTAGACAGTTTTACTTTCGGTAGGGAAAACGAATATAGGCACCCTCCTTTGTATAATTGAGATTATTATTCAGCATTATCATTCAGGAGCAGGAAGAGAGCAATTCAGAGAACTGGTGAAGAATCCCCATGTACAGATTTTGAATTAATAGTAAAGCTTTGATTCAATTTCATGGCTATGATTATTCTCTTTGTGTTGTTGATATTATGCTATTGCATATTTGCTTCTTGTTTTGCCTATTGTCTATATGCTACATATGTGATTGCATGGCAGGTTCGAAATCTGAGGGAATGAGAGAATGAGTCTTAATCGTTCCTCTGTCTAAGCCAGGAGGTTCCTACATAGAGTGCAGTGGAATTTCTCCGCATAGAGTGCGTCGAGGAAGCGAGACAGTTAAACTCTCATCTTTGTTAACCCAGAAGCGGTGTTGAGTTTTTCGAACCATGCCAGTGAAGAACAGGTTGCATTGAAGTCTCAGAGGAAGGCCTGGGAAGAGGAGGATAGGAAAAGATTTGAGTCAAATTCCATGGACATGTTTATTTTCTGTGTGTTGTTGGCATTGTGCCTTTGCATATTTGCTTCCTGTTACTTACTTCTTTCATATGTTGCATATGTGATTTTATGGAAGAATTGAATTCAGAGTGGTTCTGAGTGGAAAGTTGGTGAAAGCTTAGGAGGGAGAGTTCCTTACAAGTATTGTGGAACAGCCCCAGGAGAAGCCTCGAACGGGAGAAGCTTCGGAGAAGGAGGACTCTTCAGGAGGAAGAGAATCGACGACTTGATATTTCTAGAGAGAATCGCGAAGTTCCGCAGACCGTTAGATCTGGGAGAAGTAGGGAGAAATCTAACCTCCAAGTGCAAGTGGAACCCATTTGCCATCGTATATCGTCGTATCGGGGTTTCCAAGTGCAAGAGTTGCATGCACGTCGAAATCGCGAATAGCGATTTCCCGATTCCGTGGGAGCCGTCGATTGTTGGAGGGACAGGTGGCATGAATCCAGAGAATCGGGGTTTCGGCGTTCGGGGTTTCCAACAGCAAGGAAACTTTGTGTCGAGGATTCGCGATCCGCGAAATCCCGAAGGTGACGTGGCAGAGTGGGGCCCCAAAAGATAGGAGAGTCCAGGTGGCATTTGATCGAGAATCGGCACCTCGGGGCTCGGGGTTTGGAAAGGCATGCTGTTGACATCGCGAGTGGCGATATCCCGATCCATTGACCGTTGACCATCGACATTTGGGGTTCGGAGTTTGGAGTTGCGTGAGGAGTGCGCATAGGGTTTGCGATACCGCGAAACCCGATTTCCCGAAGCAACTGTCGGGAGATCAACAGAGAGTCCTGTGGGTGACGAGAAGTCCCGATACGGGATTTGAAGGGTGTTACAACTCTTCGAGCCGTGTGAAAGAAGGTCCTGGCGAGAGCGGCTGTGCCGACAAAGGCCGGTACCCGTCACTTCCTCCTAGTGTGGTCGCCTTCCTCTTCATTATGGAAGTGACCCCTCATCGTGCACCCATTTCTATGTTTCTTCCACTTCTTTGTTCCACTCTTTTCATGTTGACCTATATATGTGTTACGCTTTCCAAAAATTATTTCTCTTGTACATTTCGAGACTTAATTCTTTTTCATTTTTTTGTGGGTTCATGAGTCATTGTACAAACTTCCGCCACCTCCAAAATCCATCGTTGTTTTCCACCATATCCGTTTTGCACCAATACTTAGAATATTTTTTTTCTTCTCGCGGTTTGTCAACATTCAAGTCTGAAGCTTCTCTTTTACCAAAATGCACCACCATGTTCCACGATCATCATCTTTAACCATACTTAGAATATTTTTCAAATGTTTATCGTGGGTTTGAACCACTCAACTGATTCACTTTGTTTTAATCGTGACAAGTCCGACTGATTGATTTATGTTACTTAGTCTTTTTTTCAAGTATTTTTCTCTCTCAATATCTCAATACTTAGTAGATTTTTGATTTCACTACAGGTTCACAGGTCATGGATCTTTAAAAAAGTTTTCCCCTCACATCCAACTGATGCAATCTCATACTTAGTCATTTCTTAAGTTTTATCCATGGGTTTGTTGACCCATGAGTTTGAATTTCATTCTAACATCTCTTGACACACATATGATCCTCTGTTACTACATGGGAATACATTTCTTATATTATCCCTTTCCCCAGAGTACATTTAATTCTAATCTTATGGAAAATAAGAAGTGATTAAAATATTAAAAGGTCGTTATTAATGGCATACTTCTCGTGGCCATTCTCCATTAATTAAAATTTAATTCACATTAGCATTTCCTTCAAAATAAGAGATTCAAGTTATATTATGGTAAAAGGGATTACTTTGAAATTCACGTTTTAAAGTGATTGTACTTTAGTCCACCAACTTCATCAAGTATGGAAATGAGAAGAAGAGAACAATTTTGCAGGGATACTCTAAAATTGTTTGGAAAGGAGGATCAGAGATTCCAATGGTCAATATCATATTGGTATTATTCATCACTACCATTGCCAGAAAGGTACGTGAACAAATGTTGGACATCAGGGATTGCCTTGGCAGGCTGTGTACTAGAAGTTTTCAACTCCAAAGAAATAGTTTCCTGGTGCATGGATAAATACAATAAATATCGAAGGATAATTCAAATTCAAGAAGAATCTATGATTTATCTTGCACCATCAATATTTAAGAATATGTCGAAACTCCTAGATCCAACAATTACATTCAAAGGAGATGATACCAAGAAATGTTTGAAAGAAAGGAACATTGGACAAGAGATTCTGCAGGAATATCTTGAGGACCTAACAATGATGTCGAAAGAATTTTCTAATATCCAGGTTAGTTTGTTAAAAAAAGATTATCGAGAAATAAAAAGAATTTTTTCCAGAGTAGTGGGTCAACAGTCTACAACCACCATTCCTCAACTGACTTTGTATATTTTACATTTTACAATTCATGAAAAAGTGATTTTTTACTACGCAAAAATCATTTCTGGAGAAATATCTTTTCAATTATCGAATTTAAAAAAAAACAAGAAATTTTATATGTCTTCATACTTAATATTTTCTATCACATGTTGTCATGTTTTGAAGGGTTTGAATTTGGGAAGATGAGTTAATTGTAAAATTGGCCTAGTACAGATGTGGTACTCGGCCTTATGGAAACTGAAATCTGCATATCATTTTTATGAAGTTCATTATGCATTTGTTTCTTCCTTAAAGAAACTTATCTTTGTCCTGAAAATGTCAAGATTATCTTTGGAAGAAACAACTTTCTTGGAAAAAAAGGGGACCAATGAAGCCATGAAATATTATAGTGTTATCATAGTTTATTGTTCTCGAGAAAACCCCTATATCTCCCATATTATGTATCTGAAAAGATATATGTTGTGGAGGTTTCCAAACAAAGTAGATCTTGGATTCACTTCTTTCATGATAAAAGAAAGAACAAATACATTCCTTTACCTTGGAGAATTGAGGAAATTATATTGAGAAGAATTTCAAAAATTGATGAATTTTTAATGCATTTTGACCATTATAATGTAAATTTTGTAGATAAAATCAAAGGGTTCAACCCAAACCACTTGTTTATGGGTCATATGAAACTTTTTGGTTTTAGTGTTTCACTTGCTAATTCATTTTTATTTGGAGAGGAAGAAGCAGAAAACCAGGACCCTCAAGTAGTTTTTTTTTAAAAGAAACCAAAGGCTATTGAGATTCTCATTAGCACTACTAACAAACATAGACAAAGGGGAAGAGTTATTAATGAAATGAGCACTCATTCTCCTAATGGTTCTCAGAGAAGTGACCTGTGAAAAAGAAATTCTCAGTCAGCAACACATGAAATGATCCAAGTGGATATTGGTGGCCACCCACCTATTCCAACTGGGTCAAAATAGTTTGTTGGAAATTTACTATTTTTTGAAGTTTTTGGATCCCAAACTCTTGGAGTGATTTTTAGGGACTAAACTGTCAGTGTTTCATGGAAACCTGCATAGGAGATCTAGATAAATCATACAAAAACAAAGCTTATCAATAAAAGTAAGAGAGATACACAATGAAGAATGATAATCAATGTATATTATAATATTATCAATGAGTGAATGATCTTCACTCATATAGGAAATGACATCCTATAATTAGGAATGCATGCATAATTGTTATAACCCTAATTTGCACCAGACATGTTTACCTAGCACCAGGCCATCTTAGATTCCTTATTTTCCAAAACACTACTGAACAACTCTTCTTAAAAACCCCTTTTTTATAAACACCCACGGGCCCTGCTCCATTACTTCATGTGTGTACACGCTAGCTGACCCAAGACAACCTACTTGTACCTACAAAAACACGGAAAAAGGAAAGTTGCTGACAGAACACATAGCTTTGGGTAAGTTAACTAAACCTTTCATCCATTCATGGCCGATCACTCGACCAAATACCTAGCTTCTTCTAGCCTATAAAAGAAGGGTTAGGAGTCCCATTTGAAAGGAGGAGAATCATAGTAAAGAAACTATACCCGATTGAGAATTCCCTTTGTCCCAACCTTTATCCATCCTTGTGCAAAGAGAAGTATAGAGAAAAGAAGTTGGAATATAGTGGAAGAAGAGCCCAGGACCAGGATCGAGGAGCAGTAGCCAACTTTATCATTGTAAGGTATCATTGTGAAGTTAATAAAATAATTGTTTTTCCCGTCCAACCATATGACATTGTCATTATTGGAATATTGATTGAGTGATTGATTAAATCTCTAACCTATTAGTTCATCGATCAAATGCATGTGGAGTTCTTTATTTGTCTTTAGTAAATGTAGGTCAGCATTGGGAGGAGAGTTGCAGTCAAAGAACGACCAAGCATGAAAAGGGATCGACATCAAACACGAAGAATAAGGTACGTCAACTTAATGTCTTGAGCCTTTTGTTTACATATGAGTAATGGAGGTCTAGGCATGGGATGATGGTAAAAAGTAAGAATCTTTAGGTCATTTATGCATGCATGATAAAACCCTTAGTGCTAGTCGATAGGAGGGATTTCCCACCCACAACAATAATAGTGATGGTCTAATATTAGAAGGTCTAAATAGAACTAGTCAGTCAACTCACATTGAACTAGTGTTAAATTCTAAAATAGAACTAGCTAGTTAAATCCCACTAAATTGGTGTGCCGAAAATAGAAATTTCTCCAACAACCCCCCTGAACATCTCTATGGAGTAAAAAATGAGTCCCGGCTACTAGGTCATTTTAGGTACTCATGTACAATGAAACTAATGAACACTGAATAAAAATGAGGAAAGAGGGAAAACCGCGTGGGAACCCCCCCCCCCCCACCCCCCCTCCCCCTCAAAAGATAATGTATCAAAAGAAGAAAATGGTAGTTGCTAGGCAACTATGTTCTTCACTGCAAGACAATCCCACAAAGTCTGAAAATTCTCCTCACTGAAAGTCTTTGTAAAGATGTAGAAATAATTATGGATCTGATGAAGTCCTTTGGCAACCTGTCGGGCCTTGTACCTCTTGATCCTATGGACCCATCTGCACCTGAAAATATTTCTTTCTGATGGAAGTGGAACCAGATTACAAGTTTGTTTTTGTAGGAGTGAGTCATACTCCTTCTACATGGATGATTGCCATAATGGATTTCCCATAACCCTATTGTAGTTTTGTGGATGAGTAGATTGAACCATATAGCAATGCATGGGCACCGCAGGTTCTGAAGTTGAAAATACATGAGAAGGATCCTCATGCTGAGATCGAGTCCTCCTCGAATCCAATGGATTCCCTATAAGGTTTCTTGTTGCCTGAAGTGTGAGTTGTGCCTTCTTAGGCATCTGTTGAAACTTTAGCGTTGGGTTCTTATCTGGATGTACTACATGCTTATTTCCATGTACATAATTTGAGTGTATGGAATCATCTCTAATGTCTGAAACTGATGGAAGAACATGAGTATATGCATGTTGCACTGGGGGTGCATGCAAATTACTCTCCTTATGTGTAAGTAGAAAAGATGAGTTATCGTCAGAAAACTTAGTGAATTTATACAACCTTGACTTGTGATCCACCTCACCATTTGCAATAATGGAATTGTCATGCATGTCAATTACTGAAACTGAATCTGATGTATATTCACCATTTTTACCTTTCTCACTGGTCTGATAAACTGAGAGTAGATTCATAGAAAGCTTTGGAACATGTAAAACATTCTCAAAAATACCATTATGGAGTTCCACTCTCCCTTCTCCTTCTATTGCTATTGGATTATCATCCCCCATGAGAATAGGGAGTCTTGATCATTGACTCTAAGAAGAGAAAACCTCCTTTTTCATTGCCATATGATAGGATGCACCAGAATCTATAATCCATGAATCAGATGAGGAATGAATTGCAACCAAAGCATGATGATTACCTTTCTTAGGAGCATGATCTTCTTCCTTCTGCTTCTTCACTCCCTCTGGAAAGAAGTTTCCAAGGTTGTTCTGTTGAAGTGTCTATGCTATAAGATCGATCTATTTCTTCATCCATGTGGATTCTTCATCATTCGGTTTACTGCAGTAAGTGCACTGCTTTCCCTTCTTCTTCTTCGTGGAATCTGAAGAGTCTTTGGAACCTAAAGAACCATTAAAAGGTTTGAAATATCCCTCCTTCCCGTTCTGTTTGAATGACCCTTCTCCATCATGCATGGTGAGTGCATGTGCTTTTGGATATTTCATTATGCCCATCTATATGAGTTTTGTCTACTCTTGTGTAAGAGAATCAATGAACTGAACCAACATAGGCATTTTCCAATTTGTTCCAAAAAAGCATCTGCCAGAATGAAAATTGGAGACATATATAATGTATTTTGGTCCTAGCTTAGCCAATATTGTTAGAATAAGTTGTTTCTCTTCTGTATACTTGTCAATACCACATTCACCCAAGCTCGAAATCAAAGATTTAAATTTAGTAAAGAAATTTTGTATATTATCAAAACTTTTAGGGTCTAAGGTATTCAACTCTACCTCAAGCATAGGACCTCACATCTCATCCTACTTTCCAAAGAGTCCTTCCAAGGTGATACGGATTTTGTTTGGAGTCTTGCATGCGGCAACATGAAACCATAAATTAGTGGATATTAACTCAAGAAGTAGTCATGTGGCCTCATCCTTACGTTTCTCCCATCTCATCTTCTCAATCGTTGGTGTAGGTTATGTTTCTGTTGCCATCGTCAAATTATACAATCATTTCCTTCTGAGTTGGAAGTTTGCCTTGGGCTTCCAATCAAAATAATTGTATGGTGTGAGAATTACCACCAAGTTTGATTGTATAACAGTTTTCCTTTCCATCGATCCCACTTTTTCTAAGAACCCCTAAAAATTTACTCTCAATCTGCAAGTGAAAATTTAAGAAATCACGGTAGAAAGGACACTTTATGTGAAAATTTGCATCAGTTTCAAGAGATGATCTTACAACTTACTTTATGAGAAAACAGTGAGGCATCTCGCTAAATGGTTGAAAAATCACTTGTAGAATGGGTCGATTTACTTTCCATGCAAGCCATTTCCTCAAAAACTTAATATTTTGGGAGCAATCACTGTAGAAAGGTATGACCACGGATTTGTATCAGTTTCAGGGTGCTATCTTATGGCTTATTTTCTGAGAAAACGGTGAGGAATCTCACCAAATGGTTGAAAACACACTTGCAGAATGAGTCAATTTACTTCCCCCGTGGGTCGTTTCCTCAAAAAATTAATAATTTTGGAGAAAAAACTGTTGAAAGGTACAACCAGGAATTCGTATCAGTTTCAAGAGACTATATTGTGGCTTACTTTCTAAGCAAATAGTGAAGAATCTCTCCAAACGGTTGAAAACCCACTGGCAGAATGGGTCGATTTACTTCTCTACCAAGTCGTTTCCTCAAAAACTTAATACTTTTGGAGAAATCACTGTTGAAAGGTACAATCACAGATTTAGCTCGTCAAAGCTCCGATTTTCCATATTCTTTGGCTTGTCTGGCTTGTTCCAAGCAGCGTAGCTCTGATATCATGTCAAAGTTTCATGAATACCTGCACAGGAGATCTAGCTAAGCATATAAAAACAAAGATTATCAATAAAAGGAAGAGAGATACACAATGAAGAATGAGAATCAATGTATATTATAGTCTTATCAATGAGTGAGTGATCTTCACTCATATAGGCAATGACATCCTATAATTAGGAATATATACATAATAGTGATAGTCTAAGATTAGAAAGTCTAAAATAGAACTAGTCAGTTAACTCCCATTGAACTAGTGTTAAAGTCTAAAATAGAACTAGTCAGTTAACTCCCACTGAACTAGTGTGCTGAAAATAGAAATTTATCCAACATAAACGACGTATTTTCATGATCAGGAACCTCAATGATAGCCAAAGGATCTACTTGATCACCAAAAATGAATCTCCTCATTGATACCTTTACAACAAGCTATCATGCTCCCCAAATGGAGATCATGCCAAAGTTATTCCCTTGGGAAGTTGATACACCAAACTACCCAAAACAAGGTCCACAAAACTGTTGGCTTTTCATATTCTGAGGTTAGGGTTTTGGATTTTTTTTTATGTTAAAAAAGACTTTGGAGCCTCATTGTAACAATCATCTTCTTGCGAATGAGCGTAGCCGTCACTTCTCTTCTAAGAGATAAGTTGCCACCATTCTAGTGAGTCTTTCACTCTGTATTTCTACACTTTTGTACATTTTGATCATTAATAGAAATTGTGTATTACTATATCTCTATGTTTATGGTTATATCCCTGATATATCTATGTTATATTATTGGATATATGATATATCTTTGTACATTTCTTTATGATATCTTCGCTCTCATTTTGTGTCAAAAATAATCTGGATCACGAAAAAAATAAGTCTTCAGTTAATGATTCTGCTGATGGAGGAGATCAAAACTGCCCTAAGGGAGATTTAGAGTGACCTCACAAACTTCCTATAACAAGTAAAATAAAAACGAAAATCTATTATCAAGAACTAGAAGAGGTTGCACATGAAGACGAAGTTGTTTTGAGGGAATCGATTTGGATGCCAACATTGAAGATATAGAATTTCTTCACGAAGAGAAAAGACTTCAAGAAAGTTGGGAGGTTGCAATTGAATTGGAAACATAAGAACCAGTGTTCTTTGAAGAAGAATATTTCATTGTACACAGTGCTCTATTTGATAGAAGTACCAATAAGTTAATCTTTGAAATAATTCATTCAAAAAATAAAAAGATTCAAAGGAAATCTAATTTAGATTTAGATCTCAATGGAGTGAAACCTTCTAGAATTGCATGTATCCATGAAGTTACATGGGAAGATCTTAAAATGTTATTTGATGATATGGAGAATGAAAACACCATTCAAAAGAAGGGGTTAAATAATTGGAGAGTGATTTTATGCCACCACCCATATTGCTAGCCCAAGTAACACCATGCAGCCTGTTAAGCCCTAATATTGGCTCATTATCCCTTAATTGGGGCATATTATATTAGTAATGTTATTTTATTTATGTCAACTTTAGGCCATTAGTTGTAATTATACCTCCTAGTCTCCTATATATACCAAGGAGACATTTTCATTTTGAATCATCTTGTACTTGAACATTTAGGTGGGGTAAAAGGAGGTTCCCCCTCGAAGAGGCTTATTATCTGAAATTGTCTCTTTTTCAAGGCATTGAGTACTTTTTCTGAGGTTTTTCTATGCTATATTGATATTTGGTTCTTAACATATGGTAACAGAGCTCAAGGTCTTCGGGTTTCGCTGCTACATCTAAGACACCTTGGAATTTTCTCTATAACTTTCTTTCTACAATGTTTCAAAAGGAACGTCTTGGAGGATATTTAGTAGACAGATCAAGGTACGTTGGGTTCAAAATTCAGCTCCTGAGGCTTATACTTTCGAAGATACAACCTGTACAAGATAGGGTTTTGGAATCATCCTGAACTGAGTCACTGTAGAATTTTATCTATAAAATCGTTTCTGTAACGTTTCAGACCTTGAAATCTAGAGGATATTTACAGAAATTAGTAAAGTATATGTGGTAACAAGTTTGGATTTTGGTTCATCATAAATTTTTATATACACCCTGTGTAAGATAAGGTATCGGACTAGTCCTCCTGACTAGTCTCAATAAGGTGTTCCAGGTAAAACAATCATAACTTATTCCTAGAGTATCCAAATTGAGTGGCACTAGTTTCATTGGATCGTGGACAGTCTTTAGTACTTCTGGTGCGATTTTCATAATTTTATATCAATTATTTTGTGTGGGGCATGCTATACAAGTGAGATCTCCTGGAAAGGACAAAAATAGGCAAGTCGTGGGGAAGTTGCCATAAATTCCACTTGGCACATCCAATTTTGATCAGACCTATGGCATTACAGAGAAGAAATATCAGAGAACTACATAAAAGAAAGTTTCATACTCAGAAGGGACGAAACATGGGAGATACAATAGAGGAAATATTGTCTAGTAGAACCACCTCAAAATCAAGGTTCAAAAGTGATACTTGGCCAACATGCCACCAAAAAAGGGAACTTCTACACCAAATAAGCCTCCAGAAAATCCTACTTGAACTCTTGATGAAGGTGAAGAAATTCGTAGGGACATAAATGAACTACAAAATAAGATGGATTCAATGGAAGCTATGTTGGATACTAAGATGGATGGTTTAAAAGGGGAGATAATGGAAGTATTGAAAAATTTCTTAATAGAGAAGACACCTGAAAGTGAAAATGCATCCCATGAAATTCATGATAAGGACACAAGGAAGGTGAATCAAGAATGGATAAACTCCAACTTTGGTTTGAAGACCAACCACGTTACTAAGATTGATATGAGGAAGTTTGATGGAAAGGACCCAATCACATGGATACTTCATATGGAGAAATTATTTGATCTCCATAACGTGCCACATACACAAAAGGTGCGAATTGCTTCTTTATATTTAAAAACTAATCAAATTGTATGGTATCGATGGCTCTGTTCTAGAAAATCACTCGTCACTTGGAAAATTTTCACGGAATAAATGATAGCACACTATGAGGATACAATGAGCAATACCTTCTTTAGCTAATTGATAAATCTCAAGCAAAAGGGTTCAATTACTGAGCACATTGAGAACTTCCAAAGATTCTATATAAAGGTAACCGATATTCCAGATGAGCACTTGATTGATGTATTCATAAGAACTTTAAAGGATAACATTCAACATTATGTTCGCCTTTGGGAACCCAAATCATTGGAGAATGCATTTAATGTGGCAAGAAATGTTGAAAGTAAAAATATGGCTATGGCTACTAGAAAGACCAATCCTAACATCTATAGAGAGAACATTGCTCCTTCTTCTAAAACACCTCAACCTACAAGGTTGACACCTCAACAATTGGAGGAAAGAAAAGAAAAAGTTTTATGCTTTAATTGTGACAACAAGTACAGTAAGGGACATAAGTGTGGCAAGAAGAAATTATTCTACATAGATTGTGAAGAGGAGGAAGAACAAGAACAAGAACCATCTCAAGATGAAAACGTAGAAGCAATTTCGTCTGAAGAGTTGACTCCCACGATATCATGTAATGCATTGGTTGGAATTAGCACTCCTCAAACCCTCAATATCGAAGGATACATCAAAAAGAAAAAGGTAATAGTCCTAATTGATTTTGGTAGTACTCATAATTTCATTCACTATAAATTAGCCAAACATCTCAATTGCTTTGTATATCTAGTGCCAGAGTTTCAAGTAATGATTGTAGATGGAGGAACTATCAATTGCTTAGGAAAATTCAATAATATCAATCTTACTATGGGGGAATATGTAATGAATAGCCCAATGATTTCTATACCCATGGGTGGTGCAGATGTTGTATTAAGAATCCAATAGTTACAATCATTAGGAATAGTGGATTTTAATTTTCAAGAACTTTTCATGAAATTTTCATTGGAAGGAAAATAAATTGAGCTAAGAGGTATCACAAGGAAGCCCGGTAAGGTGATAAGCTCTAACAGCATGACAAAATTATTGAAAAAGGGGCATCAAGGCATTATTGCACAACTATGCTCACTAGATGTTCAAACATCTAAGCCATCTATTCCTCAAGATCTC
>ML777033.1:683291-699988 GCA_009831015.1 Picea engelmannii | reverse complement strand
TTTTAAGACTACAACCATACAAACAAATGTCCCTCAAGAAAGACAAGAAGGATAATAAATTATCACCAAAGTACTATGGCCCTTATAAGGTGTTGCAAAATATTGGTACTATGGCATACAAATTGGAGTTGCCTGCATCTTCATGGGTACACCCAGTTTTCCATGTTTCATGCTTAAAGAAGGTTATAGGCGACAAGATATCAGTTCAAACTATATTACCAAAACTTGACGAGGAAGGAAAAATCATATTGGAGCCTGAAGCCATCACTGACACAAGAATTCTCTAGCTGAGGAATAGATCCATTTTAGAGTATCTCATTAAATGGAGGAAACTACCGGCTGAAGATTCCACTTGGGAAGATGAGTCTTTTATACATAAGCATCTAGAGTTACTCAAGCGTTGCGGACAACACTTGTCTCAAGGGGAGGAGCATGTTAAGCCCTAATATTGGCTCATTACCCCTTAATTGGGGCATATTATATTAGTAATGTTATTTTATTTATGTCGGCTTTAGGCCATTAGTTGTAGTTATACCTCCTAGTCTCCTATATATACCAAGGATACATTTTCATTTTGAATCATCTTGTACTTGAACATTTAAGTGGGGTAAAAGGAGGTTTCCCCCTCGAAGAGGCTTATTATCTAAAATTATCTGTTTTTCAAGGCGTTGAGTACTTTTTATATGGTTTTTCTATGCTATATTGATATTTGGTTCTTAACACAGCCCTTGAAAATCTTTAATGGAACATCGAAATCCAGTTCAATGTTAAGAGGAACATCAAGCTTACTTGCTGCAATCAAAAGGTATGTTGGGGAGAACATATATTAAATAATGTCTCTCATCCTTTAGGCATGTGAATTGGCAAGCAACTTTGTTTCTTTGGGATCCATAATTACAAATATGAGACAATACCTCTAGGTCGATCTTGAGAATAATGAGGGTTTTTATAAAGAGATCTTATTACATTTTTTTTAAATTTTTAGGTATGAGTAAACTAAAAACAAAGGAAGAATATTTATCATCCCCCAGTCGTATAAAACAATTAAAATCTTATTGGATTAAGAGAACAAATATTTTAAAAGAAATATTGGTTGATTGTGACACTTTAAGTGTCAAAAAAGGGGAATTATATTTGAAGTTTATTGAATTAGAATTGGAAAGGACTGTCGAGGAAGTTCAAGAACCAAAATTAATTTTAATTTTCATTCTTATGACAAGATAATAGTTTGAACAACATCTATATATATTGAAAGTTGTGTCAGAAGAGAAATTTAACCTAAGTACACAGAGAAAGAAGTCGAAAGTTGGCTAGTTAACTATATGAATAAAAATGAATATATTGAATACACATTGCCCCAAATTTAAATTGAATTTATTGATATTTAAAGCACACTATTCGACATTAAAGTATGGTAAGAGATAATCATCATGCCTATGAGGGATTGCATTGGAAATTGGCTAAATCAAGCTTTAATTGAAGTAACTAAAGAAGATCAAGAAGAGGTCATTGGTACTAGTCATGTAGCTGCATCAAAAGGGAATACATAAGCAACATCTACCAACAACTAAGGAGTGAGACAAATCCATCACAATGAGTAAATCGATCACATCCTTCTCTATTATTTTCTCTTCTCATTCAGGAATCATCCAATTGTGTCTTGTCTTTCCTAAGAAAACATAAATGACTTATGATCATTTCTCTCTCTCTCTCTCTCTCTCTCTCTCTCTCTCTCTCTCTTATTTTCAAGTTCATCCATGTTCTACTTTCATTTTATGGTCCACGGTAGCCAGATCCCAATCCATTTTGGATGAATGTTTTTTTTTTTTTTTGAGACTATTAAAGACTATTATTATTTTTTAAAATCCTAGAGAACTATTTTTGGGGGTTAAACTTTAATGATATCTTGAACTATGAGTTTTTGAGCATAATATATTTAAAGTTTTCCTATAATATTCTTTCATATTTTGAATGAAAAAACTATTTTAAAGTTCTCTCAATTATGGGTTTTTGTCTTTCTTTCCCATGAATGTGATCAAAATAATGATATGAATTGTGATGGATGTGAGAATCATATTATTTTTCGGCCTGTAACTGTTATTTATTTCAGTACAATATTTATGCATATGTTGTATTAAAAAAAATGAAGATTCTTGGTCCTTCTCTCAGGAATTATTTTGTAAAATTACATTAGTTCTCAATCATCAATATTTTACATTTTTATTGAGCGATGAAGATTGGGGTTTTCCTATTTAGTATTTTCCCATTTTGATATTTTGGTTCAAATACATTTATGATTTATCTCCAAGAAAATACAGAGAAGTACCACCTCTATAAGAACTTAGGGGGATATTTTTATCCTCGTGAGGTTTTTTAGACCTTAACATATCTAAACATCAACACCTCCTTGAATCAACTCTTCTTACGTATCTCTCTCTCTCCAAGTCCATCTTATTCCTCACCTCATTTCGACAAATTTTTTATCCTCCTCAACAGATCCATCTCCTCTCTCAATTTTCCCATGTATTTCATTCCTCTCATTGCTAGGGGAGTCTACTTAACCATTATGTTAGGATCCATGCGCATCGACCCCTTATGCATGAACAACATCTTTATTCAGATTGTGATCTCTTCTAGAAGCCTTTTTTGAGGACCTTCAACAAAATTCCTCTCAACCTCACTAAACGCGTTAGAGTACTCCACAAAAAACTCAATTATATAACCTTCCTTCACCCGATAAAACTAGAAATCAATGGTCAAGTGTAATGAAATTTCGTTGCAACCCTGAGTTTCATTTAAACCTTTTGACAAATGGGGCTTAGACTTTGTAGGACCCATTAACAGTCCTTCAAAACAAAATAATTATATTCTATTTTGCACTGATTATTTGACAAAATGGGTAGTGGTAAATGAAATTAAGAATGGAACTAAAGAGAAGGTAGTAAAATTCCCACATAAAAATATGTTTTCTAGGTTTGGAGTCCCAAGGGAGACAATCAAAGACCAAGGCCCCTAGTACACCTAAACTTTCATTGAGCACCTCAAGAAGTTGAACAAGATATGCCATAGGAAATATGAAACCTACCACACTAAAGAAAATGTATAAATAGAGGTGATCAATAGATAATTGGAAAGAATTCTCACCAACACAATCAACCTACAAAATGAATATTTGAAAAATAGGTTGGTTGAAGTTGTATGGGCATGGAATACAACTTGGAAGACAACCACATGATTCACCCCTTATGAGTTTTTATATGGAGAGAAGGTTATGTTACCCATTTACTTGAGATATCCACATTAAGAATAGCTTCCATCCTAAATTTAGACCTTACATAATATTAGCAAGAAAGATTACAACACTTAAATTCCTTGGATGAATACAAGAAACAAGACTTGTTTCACAGAAAGGTAGTGCAAGAAAAAATAAAAAGAAGTCATGGAAAAGTCATCAGGACTAGCATTTTTAAATAATGGGAATGGACCATTATTTATTATTTTCAATACCTATTCAAAAATTCTGAAACAAAAAAAACCAAAAAAAGGAGAATAAAATTTCATGGTGAAAAACTCACTTAGGAACTAAGGATAGAAATATGGTTGCAAACCTCCTAGGATATTGAGTTATATTTATAACAATAATAATTAAAAAAAAAAACCTCATAGACATCTTTGGGCAGGGAACTAGTGAAAACTAGAAATGCACTAATACCCTAAGGAGAAAAAAAAAAAAATAGAAACCTCCCCAACTTTTCTTCCAACTATTTTTAGGTATATAGATGAACACATGTAACTATAAAATAAAGAAAAAAAAAGGTAGATCCTACAAGCTACAAGTTCAAGAATCAAGAATATTTCACTCCAAGAACACCTTGCATTAGAAAAAGAACACAACATCAATCTACGTGAATGATAAAAGAATCATAAACAAAGGAAACTTTAGTACATGCTCATTCCAATTTTATATTCTATTGATCAAGCTCCAAATTACTCCATCATTACTAATCTCCAACATAAAAAGATCATCATCACCCCATATCATCATCCAACACCACACTATACCATCACCTTCATCTCAATGGACCATCATCACCACCCCACTTCATAAGCTATATAAGACCCGTGTCATCACTAAGTCGATCACCTTCCTTAATTCTCTTCAACCTACATCAACAAATAATTCCATGATTCACAATAGAAAATAGAATTATAGACTTGACATAGTGCAACTGATTATCAACTAAAACCTATTATAGTAGGAAACAACATCATTGAGGCACACGAACTTTATAGACACAGGATACAACAAATCAGGTTAATCACTATGTATTTCATCATGCAAAGGTTCAACTTCAAGAAGCTCAAAGTGCATATTTTTGTCTACCTTGGAATATTTCTAAGAATGAAAATATTTCAAACAAGACACAAATCCCCTTGTCATTCTTGATATATACCAATATCTCTTAGTTAAAATCTCAATATTAACCTAGAAAAACTTGGATGATATCACTTTCCAAAGTTGGATCAGTACCTTCGACTACACTAGCAAAGGACTTCACTGTAAACATTTTACAAGCCTAAAAATATTCTATTACATCAACATTCTCAACATGTACATCTCAAAATACCCAAGATAGCATTAACACATGGTAGCAAAGTAAATTACAGTACAAATGTCAACATCAACTTAAGAAAACTATGACAACAACAACAAAATACTACATGCAGACTACAAAAAGAATTACCTACAAAAACATTACAATCAACAAAAATTTCAAAATGAAAGCATCAACGAATTCAGATTTTTAAGTTTAACAATAAAAATCTAGGTTTCAAGTCATCTATATATAAAAATTACTTCACTAGAGCTCTTCATTACACCACACAACCTGGTCCATCACACATTTCCATCATCACCACACCTACAAAGAACAATTTATTATATCTAAATGCATTTAACTTGTTCATACACATCCACTCATTTCCACTTCATATAACATCCTCATACCCATTACAGTATCCATCCACCCACACAATAATACATAATAATTAGTTTCCATATGTCAAAAACCTCCAAAAAAAAAAAGTGTGCACTTAAACAACCATCTATAGGTAGCCACAAGAATCTACATGAAATAAATGTTTTTACACTACTACAAGAAGCTATAGGAGAAGTTGTGCATGTTTTCTATAGGAAACAATCAACATACAAAGTGTTATAGGAAGTTACATGAAGCCATCCTATAACTTTGCTAATCTTCAACTAAAAATGATATCCAAGAATCAAAGGGAGCCTATTACACATGAATCAAACATCATAAAGTATTGTATTCTTCTCTACATTAAAACACAAACTACTACAGGATACTCTACCTCCCTATAGGAAGTTACAAGAGGATATAGGAGTTTTTGTTTTCACCTCAAAGAAAAAAAGGTAGCATTGAAAATCTTCTACAATGCCATCAACAATTAGACAGGATTTCCCAATAACCTATATGAAATGCATATCAATTCTACAATGTCATCAACAATTAGACATGATTTCCCAATAACCTATATGACATGCATATCAATTCGACAAGACAAAGGAAGGTCATTGACTCTAGTTCAATTTGTTTTCCATTAATAGTCAACCACAATCCCAATAATTTAGTCGTGTTAAATACAACAAACCCTCCACATAAGCCGATGAGATGAGAATTTCATATCGATATGGGGGGGTGTTTGAAGTTTTGATTGAAGTAATGATTACTTGGAAAGGAAAGCACCATTGTATGCAATCAGATGAAAAATAATCAACAATGTATGAAGTGGTTTCAAAAGTCACATAAAAAAAATGGAGTTGATAATTCAAAGTGTTTTATATTTTTGAAATTATTAGGAGAAGACGCTCAAAGCCACCCAGACTTGTCATCATGATGACGGTTCATGCATGATAAAGGAACCAAAATGTCCTTTGAACTACTTACAATCATACATGGCTTTGAAAGTTCAATTATCACATAGATGGAGTTTGCAATATTGATTGTGTGCTACATAGTTAGGGAAGGTAGATTGTGTGTTGTAGAACCATGGTTTAGAGAGAATACATAGTTATATTGACTAGTTCAATATTACCTGAGAGTGATGCAATCTATAGGAGTTGGGTGTGAAAGGTTAGGCTCATATACACACCCCCTAATTATTTTGTTTATCTCTTCCATTGACATTGAAAGTAATTCCTCCTATAGAAATCCTTATAACTATGTGTTAAGAGGAAACAACCTAGGAGTCTCAATTATAGAGTTCACTAGTAGTTGTTTCCATTTCTATTTTTAGAACCTCCTCTAGGACTAGTAACTACTTTGAAAAGTATCTTATACTTATAGTGGTTTCAAAATCAACTTTGGCCTCACTTAGAGTTTGTTGACAAAAGTTCTAGAGCCATCATTCTCAGAAATTAAAAAAAAAAAAAAAAAAACTCTCATAAACTATTATAGATGTCAAACCTGGGAATTGTTTTTCATTGAAGGATGTCATCCACTACTCTCGAAATTCACCATCCTTTTTCATAAAAAAAAAATTGGTTTTTGGTACAAAAATTGATTCTAGCTCCAAAGACCTTTGATCACAAAAGACTATCACAAAAAGGGTGAATCCCTATCTTCCTGTGGAAACTGTGAACTATTCTTGTTTCGGTCTTATATTTGGAATCTACATATAACACAAATTCTATAGGAATCCAACGTTATAGTTATGTGATCTCCAAAGCTTGAAAAACCCTAGTTTTGCTACCATTTTCAGGAACATACCAATCTGAGCATTGCATGTTTTTAGAAATTGAAAATACCCATAGATTTTTCCAATCTATCCTCAATTATTTCTATGATGATTGACTAAATTGAAATCTTTCAGAGCATACACCATCAATGTCACTAAAACGTGTCTCTTAAGGTAAGATTTGAACCATAGGTCATTATCCTTTGTTTGATCTCATCTGCAGTAGAATTTAGGGGATAGTAGAAAAATAGTTCTTTCATTATGAGTTAACATTGGAAATCGCCCACTCATATAGGCTACATATAAAATTGTAGGATGGGGGTGGAATCGATAGAAGGGAGCCTACAGAGATAGGAAGGGTGTATAATAAACTTGAGGTGGTAGAGGTTTATCCATAGTCAAATTGGTTGGTATATTTTGACATATTACAAGGGTATGATGATAACGTAGCCTTGGAATTTTCACTTAATTTATAAAACATCAAAAACTAGGATTACATAACTTCTGTAAAAGGCTACAAAAAAACAAATTACTCTATAATAAATATGAACATTATCATGAGTTTACAAACTCAGAAACAAAAAATGAACAGAGTATAAAATCTCGTGCTAATACTCTCCAAAACTCTCTGTCAATTTCTATATGTATATTTGTCACTCTTAAAATCATAATTACATAGATGTATATATATTGATATAATTAGTTGATTAGCTTGCCCCTTCATTTCACGTAAGTCAAATTTGGCTTTAACATTAATGGTTCATTGCCCCTTTGATATTTGACTAGTAAAAAATGAAACGGTGTGGCGATGATAATTCTTTGATCATTAAATGGATAAGCCAGTCAAGGCGATGACAATTAATTTTTAGGTAGTGGTAACTCTTCAAAATTCGATCGACTAATATAAGCCATCTTTTTGGCAGTGGAATGATTAATTTTCTCACATTATCCCCCTTAATCATTTCACCCAAAAGAAAAACTCTACAATATTACAGTTCACAAACCCCAATGTTCTTTCTGTGAATTTCAAATAATTCCTTTGCTAAGGCCTTTGTAAACATGTCTTCAAACTGATTTTTAGATTTGCAAAAATCTACAAAAATTTCATCACTGTTTATCATGTCTCGAATAAAATGATATTTTGTATCAATATTCTTAGTTTTCATGTGGAAAACATGATTACATGATAGATAAATGGTTGATTTATTATCAAAAAAAATATGAGTTGGTTCTTGTTGTTCATGTAACAATTCCATCATAATTCTTCTCATCCACACAATCTGATATGTAGTTATTGTTTCTACAACATACTCTGCCTCAACAGATAATAAAGTCACAATGGGTTATTCCTTTGAAGCCCAATATACTTCTCTTGATCTAAATATGAACACATATCCTGATGTGCTCTTCCTGTCATCTATACTACCTACAAAATCACTATCAATATATTCAATGAACTTAAAATATGAATCTGATGTGTACAAAACACCATAATTTGTTGTTCCAACAACATATCTTAGGATATTTTTTCCTTCTTGCCAATGAGTACTCGTCAGAGTCTCCATAAATATAGAAATGAGACTTACATCAAACATAATATTAGGCCTTATTTATATTAAATACATAATACTTACAACCATTCTTTTATACAGAGTCGGATCAACACATGACCCCTCATCATTCTTACTGAGTTTTCTGCCTGTTGCAATTGGTTTTACAACTGGTTTACAATTCACCATCCTGAACCTTTTCATTATGTCCTTAGCATACTTATTTTGACAAATAGAAATGCCATCTTCATATTGATTTACTTCAATGCCTAGAAAATACTTCATCATTCCTAAATCAGTGATTTCAAACTTAGTTTTCATGGTTATCTTAAACTCATCTAATGAAATATTTTTGGTGAAAATCAAATCATCAACATATAAACATACAATCAAGAGTTTACCTTCCTGATTTACCTTTGTATACAAATTTGGCTCACTCAGACTCCTCTTGAATCCTTAACCTTTCAAGTATTAATCAATTTTTCTATACTATACTCTGGATGCTTGTTTCAAACAATACAATGCTTTCTTTAACTTGTATACCTTACCTTCTCATCCATCAATATCACATCCTGGAGGTTGTTTCACATAAACATCTTCTTCCAGAAAACCATTTAGAAATTCATATTTTACATCCATCTGGTACATACACCATTTATTATGAGAAAAAATGGCTAACACCATTCTTATTTTATCAAGCTTGGCTACAGGTGCAAAATATTCATTATAATCAATATCGGGTTGTTGACTGAATCCCTGAGATACAAGCCTTTCCTTGTGCTTCTCAACTTCACCTTCAACATTTAAATTGGTCTTGTAAATCCATTTAACACCAATACAATTTTTATCTTATGGTAAATCTACAAGTGCCTGAGTGTTATTCCTTTATATGGAATCAATTTGTTCATTCATGGCTTCGACCCAAACTTATTTCTTAATAGCATCATCAAAATTTACACAATCATATGCAATTAATGAAAAATTTGAAACTTGATCTACTTCATCATTTTTCTCATACAATTCTCTTAAACTTCTAGTCTTCTGACCTCTAATTATTTTTCTTAATAAAGCTAAAGTAGGATTTTATTCATCACTTACCTCTAATCCCATTTTTTTTCCACCATGACCTGATGGCTCACCACACTCATATGCTATGAGCGTTCTTAGTTTTGATGGGATGCCTCCTGGTGATTGTCTTATAGGAGTTCTTTTTGTAGGTGTATGTGACTATGGAATTAACTTTCCACCCTGTACGGCCTGCTCATCTCCATCATCATCTTCATGGGATATTTCATCTCCCCCTAAAACAATTTTGTCAATGCTACCATCCCAAGATTCTTCTTCCTTGAACTCAACATCTCTGTTGATAACATACTTCTTGGTGATGGGATTATAGATTATATATTCCTTATACTCCTCATTGTATCCAACAAAGACACATTTCACACTTATGTCATCCAACTTTCTCTTCGTTTCTTTAGGTACATGTGCATAATCTACACACCCAAAAATTCTCAAACGAGATACGTTGTTATTCTTACCACTCCAAGCATCTTGGGGAACTTGGTTATTTACACTCTTATTTGGACTTCTGATTAGAATATATACTGAAAAAACAACTACATCTCCCTACTATTCGTTCAGAATATGCTTCTCCTTCAACATACTTCGAGCCATATTCATAATGGTTCGATTCTTCCTTTCAGCTACTCCATTCTATTGTGGAGTGTAACGCATAGTAAAATGTCTCTTCATTCCATGATACTAACAAAACTCCATGAAATCAGTTACCATATAATCACCTCCTTTATCTGATCTCAAGAATTTAATATATTTTCCACTCTCTTTTTCAACTATAACTTTAAACCTCTTAAATATATCAAAAGATTGAAACTTCTGCTTCAACAAATAAACCCAAGTTTTTCAACTGAAATCATCAATAAAAGTCATAAAATATACATTACCAGTCAATGAATATGTTTTCATCGGTCCACATAAGTCTACATGAACAAGTTCCAATGGAGATTTAGCCCTCTATGAAACTACATAAATAAATTTATACCTCTTATGATTTGTAAGTATGCAACTCTCACACAAGCTTGTTGGTTGTTGAATACTGGGAAACCCCTTCACCATTTGCTTCTTCTAAAACAAATCTAAACCTCCAAAATGTAAATGGTCATATATCAAATTCCATAACCATGACTCATCCAAACCTCTAGATTTATAAGAATTCAAAGAGTCAGTCAGATCATTTCTCATTCTATTCTTTGTCATCTCTACTATGGCAATAAAATTCTTACTTGGATACTTATCATAAATTGTACATACCTTGTTCTTGAAGAAAACTCTGTACTTTTTCTCTATCAGTTGTTCAACACTTAACATATTTCATTTCATACCAGATACATAATAAACATCATCAATTTTTCTTCTTTCATCATTCTTAGTAAAAATAGGAATCACACCTTTACCATTAACTCTTACCTTATAATCATTACCCAACTTTACCTCATACCTCATACTAGTATCTGAACTGAAAAACAAGTTTTTATTTCCAGTCATGTGATTGCTACATCCTCTATCAAAAATCCAAACGTCATTTGGACTTTCTTGGGTTACATTACAAGTCAAAAGCATAGGTTTCTGGTCATCCTGTGACTCCTCTCTCATGTGTGCAGACTGTTTTCCAACATCTGCTTGCTTCTTCCAACACTTGTTAGCATAATGTCCAAATTTCTTACAATAATAACATTGTACCTTATATTTATCATACCTATGATTTCCTTGGTTTCAAGATCTATTGCAACTCCCCCTTAAACTAGGAGGAATTTGCTGAGTTTTCTCCTCAGGTTCTAAATCATTTTTGTTGTCTCTTTGACCATCAAATTGGCCTCTGCTTCCTTTGATACTAGACCTTCCTCTACCTATGCTTCTAGTAACATGCAATTTGGATTTGAAGGAATTCTCTAATGGATTATCATATCTAGACATCCTAGATTCATGGGAAATTAGAGAACCAATTAATTCATGAATATGCATAAGACTAATATTTTTAAATTCTTCTATGGGTACAACTGAGGATTAAAACTTCTTTGGAAAAGATATAAGGAATTTCTCAATTATTCTCTTATATAATAGGTCTTCACCATACTTCCTTAGTTGATTCACAACATTCGTTACTTGAGTCATGAAACTATCAACTGACACATTGTCCTTCATCTTCAGATTTTCAAAGTCTCTTCTCAAATTCTGAACCTTGACAATATTCACCTTGGGTACACATTGATAGCTAGTTTCAAGAATGGCCCAATCTTTCTTTGAATACATTGCACATGACACCTTCAAAAATATGGTTTCATTTAGGCCTTGTTGAATAAGATCGAGGGCTTTGTTTTCTTTCTTTCTGTTCTCCACAAAATATGTTCATCATTTGTCAAAGCCATTTTTGTTTCTTTTTCAGCAGGATATGGATAACCAACAATAAAAAATCCCAAATATATTGAGAACACAACATTATTCTCATTCTGATAAACCAAGAATCATAATTCGTTTCAGTGAAAACAAGAATCTGTGGTTGAGCCAAATTATTGTTTGTATCCATTTCAGATCAGATTCCAAATCATTGTACTCAGTTACAATGAGGAACTAGAAATATTACTTGCTCTGATAGCACAATGAAGGATGCAAGGGAGTGTATCATATAACAATGAACAATTACTACATGAGTTTCAACACCGTGTAACAACACCTATAAGCTACAATCAAGTGTTTCAATAGAAGTTTCAACACGTGTTTTAGCAAATAATAAAGAACTATTACAACAAAAACTTAAGTGAACCACTCATGCATCATGCATAAAGATTGATACTCTGTTCTACAACAACCTTTTCAACAGGTGTTTCAGCAGAGAGTAAAATGCTATTACAAAAAAGCATAGTTATAGCATAAAGAGGGGAATTATAACACCAGACAAAATACTCAGATTCCAACAATAAAATAACTTCAATGAATTATTCCCTACAACGGTAAATTCACCCAGTACTTATGTACTAAAAACTCAATAGGATTCTACAACAAAACATTGCACAACATAAGGATTTAAATGAAGTTTTCAAACAGTAAACATAGTATGCATGCTACAACAAAATAAATTACTCTATAATAAATCTGAACATTACTTTCACTCTGTGTAAGTCAATTTTTTTTTTTCCAGAACATTAATGGTTCATTTTCCCTTTGATAATTGATCAGTGAAAAATGAAACGGTGTGGCAATGATAATTCTTTGATCATTAAATGGATAAGGTTGTTAAGGAAATGACAATTAATTTATGGGCAGTGGTATGCCTTCAAAATTCGATCGAATAAGATAAGTCATCTTTTGGGCGGTGGAATGATTAATTTTCTGACAGACCTCGATCCAATATGGGTGAGAGTGAGACGCAGTAAACTGTCGGTCTCGACCGAAACAATAAGATATCCTAAACCGTAAACAACACCCTTTTTTATTTTTTAAGTGTTCAAACTTCTTTTTCAGAATCTATATCTCTTTGAAATCAATCGTTACATGGTACTTGGTTATCTAAATCCAAAGGTGAAGAGGACGATCACATTAGACATTGGTTAAACCACTTGAAATTACCAATGGGTTAGGAATCAAATTCTTTTCCATGACCAAGATTGAGACATTAACCCTCCCCAACAAGATATCATTTTACTGAATTTAGGAGATTGGGATTTAGCTTTGCGGTGCTAAGCGGATTTAGCTTGGGACTGTCTAGGTCATGCAACTTGGAACTGGAGGAAAAGCAACTGGAAAGAGATGTACTTATTTATTTTTATTTTTTCTTTTTCGTTCGAAGAAAGTTGGAAAAGCAGTAGAAATCGACAAAGATTCAAACCAAGAAAGCAACCAAGACATGTAAGCAATGGGAACACATCAAGAAAATGTTAGTTCAACAAATGAAGAGGCTTGTTCATTCTGCAAGCCATGAATGAGGAAGGGTTTCAACGATTTCTTTCAATGAGTTCTTCATTCACAGTAGAGAGCATAAAAGCTCACATTGATTCATTCCAGCCCAAGTGGCAAGGCAAGTATTTATATTTCCCAATTTGCTAGGTCGGTTCCTCGTTCCAATACAAGAACAAGGGATTGGAATTCAACTAGTAACCAGGGGATGTCGGCTTTCTACTCATTGTGTTGCAAATAAAAACAAACAGAGAAGTAGGGGGGCGACCCTCCAAATTACTTCAACATTATTTCAAGAAGCTCATCTTATCTCATGCCTTTCGAGAGCTCAATAGGGAAGCAGACCTGCTATAGGGAAGCAGACCTGCTATACAAGACAACAATTCAAAAACAAGCAGGCTTGATAACTTATAACCAATGGTTGGATGGCCATGAGGGCCCCACACATGTCATCAAAATATTCTAGAACTGAAAGAACCAATCTCTGTTTCAGATTTACTTTCTCCTACTAGCTCATTTGCTTCATCTTTTCTGATTTCCTCGTGTAATATGATTTACCTTTTCTCATTTCTATGTTTCTCCTCCTACATACTGGATGGTATACCAAATTTAGGAGATAAAATTGCCTCGCTAGATTATTCTCTTTCTTCGTCAATGTAACAGATGTAACAGTTGTGAGAACACATTATATTTTCAATATAATTGAGTAATTTTTTTTTCTAGAAAAAAGTAAATGTGGAATCACCTAGTGGAGATTAATACCCTGGGGTTACTGTGTGATGTACAGATGTTTAGTACTGTCGTTAGGGAGTATGGTATAATTCCCGTCAATGCAATGACTGGTGGTTGACGAACAATAACCAGAACAATATATATACAATATCAGCCACCCCAGTATTGAATGCTACTGCACAACAGGGTGGTTCCTATTTCATCCTCGGAAAGAGGAAGGAAGGACTGGTTCACATGGAATCTCAGCAGAGCCGATCGAATAAGAAAAATTCTGGCTTCCATGGAAAAACGTCCACGTGGCATTTTATGTTGGAATCAAGCAGCTGGGAGGTGATTTGATTCTTCCCATTATAAATTAAACGTGACCAGATTTTCTTTAAAGATGAAAGAAAGATTCCTAGCTTTGACTTTCATGAAATTTTATGAGAAAGTAAAATATTTTTATAAACTTAAAAATAAAAATTTAATAAATTAATATAACATGATTTTAATGTTAAATTAAGTTTATAGTTAATATAAAATAAAATTAGCTAAACAAAGAGAGATTTATCATCCATTGTATAATAAAATAAATATAAATCTTAATTCAGAAATATAACGAGGGAGCATGGCAAACTACACCTTAATAAAAAGTGTCGAACTAATAAATCATCGAACAAGACTTGTTGGGAGTATTTTAATATTTAAAAACATTGCATTTATTTTAAGATATATATTCTTAATATTATTAAAGATATTTTTTCTCTATATATATTAAAATGTTATTATTTAAAAAAATATTTAATTAAAAATAACTATAATAATGTATTTAATTATATTTTGTTATGAAAAATATTATGTGTTTTATAATATTTAAAATAAAAATTGTTTTTTAAATTCCAAATTATAATATGATTACAATGCTAATAAGGGTAGTGATGATGGCCATCTTAAAAAAACCCATTGGTATAGAAGTTGATCCTTTGCTCTTCAAATTGTCTATTAGATCAAATGGTCCCTACATGGGATATCTCAAGGATTAGATTATCTATTAGGTCAAAATATTCCTTATATGGAATATCTCGAGGACTAGATGACAAAATTTTCAATATTAGTAATAGCTTTTTTGGTTAAGCATTATTATGTTTGAATTAATTCACTATATTGTAATTATTATTATAATATATTGATGTTCATATTTATTGTGTTTTAATTAATGATAAAAGATATATAAAGTTTGAATTTTATTTATTTATTTGTTTTTCTATTGATGTGGTTTTTTAAAATGATAGGTAAAAGTTTAAAACCTTTTAATTTATTTATATGTTTAGAGATGGAATAGAAAATTAAATTTGGAAATTTTTTAAATTTATTCTAAAATTTATTGAAATAATTTTTTTTTTTTTTTTTTTTTAAATTTTTAAATTATACTTTTATTTGAAATTTATGGATATAAATAGTTTTATAAGAGTTTTGAAAAGTTCATAATAGTAGTTCACATATAGCTGACACCTGCACACAATTATATCATTGACATTATCCGCAACCATATTAATAAGTCAATCATTGTTGAACAATCTTTCAAATATAAAAACCTAATTTTTTTTACCAAATCAAAATTTTGGCCTCAACACCCTATCGCTCTTTTCAATCATCGAAATTCATCATTTATAACCTCATAAATCTTAGGAGAATCCCATTGTCAATCCTAAGAGAGTCTCATTTCCCTATTCCTCACCCTCTTTTTTCTTTCCTTTCTCCTCCCCCATTTTTATTTTCCTTCTTTTTTCTCCTTGGATCCTCTTATCCTCCCATCTCGTTTGTGTTGCCCAATCTTAAGCCTAGACTCACTGACTAATTAATTAATTAATCTTACTCATTTTTTGATTTTTAAATATTTAATTAGTTTTAACAAAAAAATCAACTTAATTCATCTAGATTATCTTATCAATACATTACTTTATCATTAATTTTTTAACAACTATTTTATTATATTTTGTTCACTTTTCCCTTCGTACCCTTTTTCACAATGGTTAAAATATTTTTCCTTTAGATCTTGTCCCGACACTCTTTTCAATCTTCATAGCTTCAATTGTCCCTCATGATGAGTAGATGGGTAGAGTATCCACTCAAAACGTTGGACTTTTCAAAACTCCTTATAAATTTTATATCCAAAAATCTCAAGAAGCACGATGGCCAAGTGTAAAAACATGCACACTTTTATACTTATCAAAATTAATTATTAATAAAAAATATATAATTAAAAAGAACACGCAACCCCATTAATAATAAAAAATTATAATAAAACAACACAATACGTCTCTTTACAACGTCATTTCACAACACAAGTTAATAATAGACAATCAAATATTCATTGTAAGTTCCTTGCACTGAACCATCAAACCATCACAAATTCAATGCCACAATACAATACTATTACATATACCAATATTATTGCTTCTTCAGGGATATAGCATTGGAAACCCTCCAACCAAACCTTCCTCGATCCAAGGGAGTATCAACGAAGTCAACATTCACCAAAACCATATATACTAAGTTTTAATAGCAAGCTAAGTGGGCTTGATTGTGGGGAAAAACTCCACAGTTAAGCGCGCTTGAGCCAGAGGCGTCTTGGGATGGGTGACCACCTGGGAAGTCTTGGTTACCGGGTGCAAGCCCCGGAAGTGATGATTGATGCTATGCGAT
>ML777033.1:626761-673836 GCA_009831015.1 Picea engelmannii | reverse complement strand
CATTGAAATGAACATTTTCTACTTGAATTGTTCCAGATCCTTCAACACTAAGAGATCTATCATCACCAAAAAATGTTTCTTTATGTTACATTCATTTAGAGAAGAAAATACATCTCTATCCTTAGCCATATGATAAGATTCTCCATAATCAATAAGTCATTGATCAAAAGAATAAGTAGAAGTTATATTGAAGGAGAAACCAGAAGCAGAAAATGCATGTCCATGAGAAGAAGAAGAAGAAGTAGAATCAATACTGATGTTGTGCTTCTTCATCACTACTTCTAAAGATGCCATCTTCTTGAAACATTTGGACTCATCATGACCATATGATCAAAATCTGGACCAGGGGGCAAAATTTTGCTCAATTTTCAAAGTGCTCGGAATCTGACGAAACCTATGCCATTGTGTCTGTCTCATCTTCCTGATTCTGGTGGTATATTTACTTTCTCAAACGGAGTCTGTATGGAGAAGATATCGCGATCTGTTCGCCGAGCCAAACAGACAAAAAATTGATGTTGACTGGGCAGTCCGTACATGATGATTGGATAGAGGCCGTACAGCTGACGTGGTGACCGTATGGTGACATGGCACCTGCTGACATGGCAGGTGATGTGGAAGATTCTGGTTGGCTGACTATGAGCGAGTTATATGGCGACACGTGGCATCATTTTGGGTGAATGGTAGGGTGCCATGTGGCCCAATCATGGGCTGCCACGTGGCACCCCTTTATTGGCTAATCGTTTATTGGGTGGTTGTTCAAAATTTTTATAGTCCACTGGATTCGAACCGGGGACCTCTCCTACGTGCAAAGTTTTAAACAAAGTTCGACCAACCATTGCACCCCACGTTAATTCTTAATATATATATGCATTTGTATATATTTAAAGTGGTAATTTGTAATACATGGCGGGGGGTCGAGTCGGGGCTAAGCCCCGACCCGTGGTCTTATTGACATTCCATATGCCCATACTTTTCATCAACACGGCACGCGCGCGGGGGGTTGTTTTGAAATGGCCCGTGGTTGTTTGTAATTTATATGACCACAAATATATTAATGTTGTGCGCGGTTTTTTAACCTATGGTTATATTTTATAACATATGACCATGTATTACAAAAAAAATGTGTGGCGTGGTTTTATAACAACAACCCAAAGTTTTGTATGCACGTGGTTGTTAATGCACGCGGTTTCAAACGGTTGGCACGGTTTTAAAACCGTTAGCACTTTTTGCCAAAGCCCGAGGTTTTATGAGCCATATGCCCGAGTGCTTGACGGTTGGGGGCTGGAGGTGCCCTAACCGTCCTACAGTTTGGACCATTTTTTGGAACCACTCGGTGCCAGGTTTTAACGCGCGTTTTGGAGCGTGTTCTTGGTTCATGCACACAGAGGTGCGTTTTGTAGAGCCAGTTCCAGCAAAGTGGTTGGAGGAAAATGGAGGAGGCCTAACTTCTTCATCTGTTGGCCGATTGAGGTGCTGTAAAAGACCAGCTAGGGTTTTTTGGATGTGCTGGATCCATTGGTGTTGTTTTCAAGGCCATTTTAAGACTTCTTATGCAATTTTTTCACCATTGAAGTTTCAGCAAGCTCCAGGGAGCTTGAAGCCCTCATTGATCGAGAACATGGTTTGGTGAGCCTATGTTTGTTTTCTGTGATTGAATAATCATTTTTGGCTAATTGATATTCTATGAACACATTGGGATAGGTTTCAGAGGCTGTTGAGGACTTTTACAGGTGTTTTTTCCAAAGATAAGCTCAGGGAAGCTTATGGCCACATGTAGAAGAGGTCATGCCCGGATGAGCCATGATCCGTTTTCAGAGTTCTATTAGTCATTTTTGGGGTTTTTATGTGTTCTGATCTCAATGGTACAGTCTGTTTTTCCATTGGAGTTGAGCAGCATCTTGTAAAAGAAATTTTGACAAATTAATCCCAGAGAGCCAAGTCCATTGATGGAGGCTCAAGGAGATGTAGCCCGGAGGGGGGTGAACTCCTTTATCAGCTTGTTCATGTTGTGAGTTTGATGGTTTATTTGCTGCAAGTTGTGTTGCTATGTATTTAATAAAAGTACATATATAACCATTTAAAAGAATATATCCTCACACATAAGCATTTACAAGAAGATACATGAACTTAACACATAAGTTTATCTTGCATATTTATACACATGAAGTAAGGTCCTGTAAAGTTTATTTTAATGAAGTAGCGGGTTCTTGCATAGCATAATAAGTCAGCCTTCTATTTTTAGATCAGGTGGTATCAGAGCATAGTTTGTTTTTCTCATGTGTTTGCCATTGATAGATTGATATTTAGCTATTGTTTTTTGTGCAAGTTTTTGTGTAGAAGTTTGATATCTTGCAAGGATGGAGGAAGCTTCAAGCATTGATAGTTCTCATACATTTTCATTATCTAAAGAAGAAATTATAATCATGAGAGATTTGATGAAAGAGATGTGTGAAGACAGAAATGTGCGCATTGTTCTTGAAGAGCGGTTGATGGCCATGAAGCAGGAGAAAGACCAGCTTTTGCAAAGGTTGCATGATATGGAGATTCAACTCCATGAGGCAAAGGAAACCCTTACCAAGTACATGCATGAACATAAGGTATGCAGTGTTATTTTATCTTCTAATTCCTCTAAAGATGAATGCTTTGGTGGTTTTGAGAGTCACACAAGAGGAATAGGGTCCAAGTTGTTGTTAAAAATGGGCTATGAAGGTAAAGGTTTGGGCAAGCATGCACAAGGCATTGTTGAGCCTATTGTTGTTGAAGAAACACCTAGGTATTGTGGTCTTGGATATGAACGAAGAGGTGGAGCATATTCCAAAGTCGAGGAGACAAGAGGAAAAGTTTCAAGCATAAACTTTGTTTCAAGTTCACCTCCTCAGGAAGGCTTTAAAGGTTAAAGTTTGAGAACTTTTGTTGAAAGTTCATTCCCTCCAGCATGCAAGGATTGTATTCAGGATGAATGCAAATGTGAAAGTTGTGGCAGTGATGAGGACAAGAACACTGTTGATGGTCTTCAAAGGAGAGCTTGTAACTCTTCAGCTTCACCTCCTCACAGAGGCAATAAAGGTGAATGTTCAAGGTATAATTCTACTTATCATTCAGTTGCATTTGATTATGTTAAGCATGATAAATTTGGAAGAAAGAATCCTTGTACATATTGTGGTTTATATAACCATCATGTTTCAAAGTGTTGCAAAAGATTGGCCAATTTCAGGAAACTTGATAAGCAAAGACAACGTGAAAAGAGGATGCAAAAGATTTGCACTCATTGTCAGAAGCGGGGTCATATCGTTGACCAATGTTGGACGTTGCATCCAACTATTCATCCACAGCCTCAGAAGCAATTGGATAAGGAGATTGATAAGAATGGAAGTGGAGATTCCATCATCGATGTGAGTCCAGATGATTCACAAGAGGACGATATTCTGCAGAAAAAGTCACCGTTCAGTTGGTTTGGTAAGAAATGGTTGGATTTCTTAAGCAAGTAACACTTGCATTTTTCTGATTGTAAATGCACTTTTCAGCGTTATGTGTGCATTTATGGGAAGGTTGATATGATGTTTCAAATAAGTCTCGACTGGTGTTGATGATTTTCTAACGATGATGTTGTGTCGATCGTGTTGTTCGACTTGTGTTTAGTCGATGGTGTTTGTTGGATTGTAAGTCAATTTTGAGTACATCGATATGCAAGAAAATGCCATGTGCTTTGATAAAGTACGAGATGCGACAGTTTGTTTGAAGAGCAAAAGATTCTTGTTGGCATCATTTTTCAGTCTTGTATAATTTGTTTTCAAGATTGATGGTTTTCTTGGCTTGTGACAAGATGTCGCAGGGAAGTTTTGCAGCCATTGGAGATCTGATTTTGTTGACGCCAAAGAGTTTGAAAGAGGAACTTGATTCTCAGTGGGAAGGTTGGCAGTCTTCCAAGCATAGAGAGAGCAGTGGATCAGCAGCAGCCAGAGAGAAGTGGTTGAAGGACATAGTCAGTTGCAGTAAATGACATGTCAAAGTATTCAGGTGATTGTCAAAAAGATTTTGATATAACTTGAAATCAGACAGATAAGATTTTGTGGGTCCAAAATCCTTTCAGTGGGAAGGTGTGATCAAAATCTGGACCAGGGGGCAAAATTTTGCTCAATTTTCAAAGTGCTTGGAATCCGATGAAACCTGTGCCATTGCTTCTATCTCGTCTTCTTGATTCCGACGGTATATTTACTTTCTCAAACAGAGTCTGTATGGAGAAGATATCATGATCTGTTCGCCGAGCCAAATAGGCAAAAATTTGATGCTGACTGGACAGAGGCCGTACAGTTGACGTGGCGACCATGCAGTGACGTGGCACCTGCTGACGTGGCAGATTTTGGTTGGATGACTGTGAGCGATTTATATGGCGACATGTGGCATCATTTTGGGCAAATGGTAGGGTGCCACGTGGCCCAATCATGGGCTACCACGTGGCACCCCTTTATTGGCTAATCGTTTATTGGGTGGTTGTTCAAAATTTTTATAGTCCACTGGATTCGAACCGGGGACCTCTCCTACGCGCAAAATTTTAAACAAAGTCCGACCAACCATTGCGCCCCACGTTAATTCTTAATATATATATGCATTTGTATATATTTAAAGTGGTAATTTGTAATACATGGCGGGGGGTCGGGCCGGGGCTAAGCCCCAACCCGCGGTCTTATTGACATTCCATATGCCCATACTTTTCATCAACACGGTGTGCACGTGGGGGGTTGTTTTGAAATGGCCCGTGGTTGTTTGTAATTTATATGACCACAAATATATTAATGTTGCGCACGGCTTTTTAACCTATGGTTATATTTTATAACATATGACCATGTATTACAAAAAAAATGTGTGGCGCGGTTTTATAACAAAAACCCAAAGTTTTGTATGTGCGTGGTTTCAAACGGTTGGCACGGTTTTAAAACTGTTAGCACTTTTTACCAAAGCCCGAGGTTTAATGAGCCATATGCCCGAGTGCATGACGGTTGGGGGCTGGAGGCGCCCTAACTGTCCTACAGTTTGGACCATTTTTCGGAACCGCTCGGTGCCAGGTTTTAATTCGTGTTTTGGAGCGTGTTCTTGGTTCATGCACACAGAGGTGCGTTTTGTAGAGCCAGTTCCAGCAAAGTGGAAGGAGGAAAATGGAGGAGGCCTAACTTCTTCATTTGTTGGCCGATTCAGGTACCGTAAAAGCCCAGCTAGGGGTTTTTGGACATGCTGGATCCATTGGTGCTATTTTCAAGGCCATTTGAAGACTTCTTATGCAATTTTTTCACCATTGAATTTTCAGCAAGCTCTAGGGAGCTTGAAGCCCTCATTGATCGAGGACATGATTTGGTGAGCCTATGTTTGTTTTCTATGATTGAATAATCATTTTTGGCTAATTGATATGCTCTGAACGCATTGGGACAGGTTTAATAGGTTGTTGAGGACTTTTACAAGTGTTTTTTCCAAACATAAGCTCAAGGAAGCTTATGGCCACATGTAGAAAAGGTCATGCCCGGATGAGCCATGATCCGTTTTCAGAGTTCTATTAGTCATTTTTGGGGTTTTTATGTGTTCTGATATCAATGGTACATTCTGTTTTTCCATTGGATTTGAGAAGCAGCTTGTAAAAGAACTTTTGACAAATTAATCCCAGAGAGCCAAGTCCATTGATGGAGGCTCAAGGAGATGTAGCCCGGAGGGGGGTGAACTCCTTTATCAGCTTGTTCTTGTTGTGAGTTTGATGGTTTATTTACTACAAGTTGTGTTGCTGTGTATTTATTGAAAGTACATATATAACCCTTTAAAAGAATATATCCTCACACATAAGAATTTACAAGAAGATACATGAACTTAACACATAAGTTTATCTTGCATATTTATACACATGAAGTAAGGTCCTGTAAAGTTTATTTTAATGAAGTAGCGGGTGCTTGCATAGCATAACAAGTCAACCTTCTATTTTCAGATCACCATATTTATCACAAAATTTGCAATGTCTGTTACTCTTTTTACTTTTATATTTTGGTCCTTTTTCACCATTAGGAGCAGAATTTGTCTAAGTAGGTTTGGGACCCTTATATTTCTTGTTGTTGTGTTGAGAATGTTGCTTCTTAGGATTCTTGGGTTTAGCTTTATGATGGACGACTAAGGCTTTGTTGGAGGTACCTGTAGTGTTGATCACTCCAAGTTGTACAAGCTTATCTTGCTCTCTAATCAAAGAACCACAAAAGTTCTCAAGACTGGGTTATTTATAATTTGTCCCTAGAGCCTCTTGCATGACATAAAAGGTATCTCAAACACATAATATGCACTACCTAGCTTAGAAAGAATAAGATAGACGAAACAATATTTTTCTATCTTTATCTTTTATTATTCACATAAATTTTTGAGTGTTTTAAACTTAGATATATAGTCTTCAATGAAAGAAAAATTATTTGGACTTAAATTCAGTACTTGATTTTCTAATTGTTGTGCTCGTATAATATTGTGTTTACCAAACACAGATTCAATATTTTCCCAAGATTCTTTGGGTTTATCAATTGATTGAAGGTGGAACCTTAAATCAGGAGAGATGAACAATCCAATTAATCCACATGCTTCGTCATTCCTATTATCCCATTTGACTTTCTTATCAACATCAGTGGGTGTTGTTTCCTTTCCCAAGGTAATTTGGTACAAGCCTTTACTTATTAATAAATCCTTCATATGGGATTTCCATTGGATGTAGTTGGTGCTGGTAAGCAAGAGATTACTTGTGGAAGCTATATTAAATATGTAGATAATATGGATTTAAAAACCAAAACTGATGATCTCGATGAAAATATCACAAAAAATTAGGCGGTTTTAAAAACGACACTGAAAACGGACTTCGGATGTGAGAGTTATGCCCTTTTAAAAAAAGGGATAAATGATAACCAAAGGACCACGTGGTGGTGTAAGTTGTTTTATGAAGTGACCCGCTTTTATAAAGAGAAGTGGGGATCACTTTTACAATGAAGTTATTTTATAAAAGAAAATATGCATGCAAAATAAATAACTCTAAAATAAAATTTTAAAGCTACTTATAGTGAATCACTTTTATACTTGAAGTGAAATACACTTTACAATTTGAGCATGAACTTTTTTCACAAAAAACAACAAAAAGAGAGACTTTAACTTAAGACCTCTTACTTAATAAGGTAACTTTTAACCAAATAGTCTAGCAAAACATATTGTATTGTTTATCAATAGGATTGGGGGTGTTGTTGTTGTTGTTGTGCTAAAAAAAAAATCTTTTCAAACAAGAAAAAATCACAATGGAATATTCCTCTTGACCCAAAAATGTACTGAAATGACAGAAAATGGAGATGAGGAAACTCGGCTTCACGATATTGATTTACAATAGGAGTGGGTCTTCAAACATGCTCTCACACCATGTTAAAAAACAAAGGTATTCCAACAGAGGACAAACACCTTCAGTGACCACTCACACAACCAGATCAAATAGCAACACACCAATGTTTTGACGTGGTAAAAATGTGTTTCTTAGTGTGTTTTTTTAGTATGCATTAGTATTCACTTGTAGTTAGAAAATCTGACGATCACAATATGTTCCCGACATAGAGTGATTTGACGGTTCATATTCTCCTTGATCTTAACGACCATGGTTGCATAAACAAGATGCTACAAACCAAGGTCTGAATTCGTTTGTCCCATAAATTGTAAAATGAAAAGTAGATGAAGACAATGGTGATTTCAAAACCTTGCAAAGAAATGATAAACTTCCTACCAACCCATGTGTAATTTTTATTATAATTTCATACATATATATATATATATATATATATATATATATATAATAAAAAATTTAATAAACTTTCGTAAACTTAGTAATAACAACATTTTTTTTAAATATTTCCTAAATATTATAACCTTTTTTAAATTGTTTCATGTTAAGTAGTTATACTTATTTTTTATAAATATATTTTTAAATATAAAGATATACATTTACCCAAACCAAAATATTTGTGTTCTATGAAGTTAATATCAACATATTATTTAATATTAGTTAATGTAAATGTAAACTAATGTAGACTTCAACATTGTTACTACTCATGGGAAAAAACTTTTTTGAATTCAAAAATCCCCATGCATTATTAAAATGATGGTCCACAGAATATACATTTCTATTATCAAAGAATTGTGACCTACTAGTCAGAGATCAATTTTTCATTTACTACTAAGTAGGTATAATTGCACAAGGAAAAGACAGAGCATTGGTTGTATCAACCATTTCCAATACAAGAGATGCCTTAGGATGCAGTAAGCATGTATTTTGTGTTGGGACTACAAAGAATGCAAAGAGGATTTGATTCCATATTTTTGGTAGTGGATAGATTTTCAAATATGACACACTTTATCCCATGCCAGAAGACCAGTGATGCAACGCATGTTGCAAATCTGTTTTTCAAGGAAGTTATAAGACTTCATGACCTACCTAGAAGCATTGTCTTGAACAAAGACACAAAAAATTTTGGACACTTTTGGAGAACACTATAGAAGAAGTTGGGGATAGATTTTTCCTTCAGCTCAACTTATCACCCTCAGATAGATGGACACAATGAGGTGGTAAACAAAAATTTGGGAAACTTATTTAGGAGTCTGGTCACTGAGCACCATAATCAGTGGGATCAGATTCTGCCACAACCAGAATTTGCATACAATGACTCACCAAACAGGAGCATTGGAAGGAGCCCATTCCAAATATTGTATGGAATGCAACCTAGAGGAATATCTGAGTTGAAAGACTTGGAATAGAGTGACATCAAGAGCGTTGGAGAAGAAGCTTTTGCTGCAGAAATACAAAGGCTCCATAGCCATATCAGAGGATAGCTGGAGAGTTCTAGCCAAGAGTACAAACACAGAGATGATCAACATCACAGAGAACTTCAATCTGAAGTAGGAGATTAGGTTCTAGCACATCTCAGGAAAGAAAGGTTCCCTAGGGGAACATATAACAAGTTAAAAATGAAGAAGATAGGGCCATGTAAGATCTTGAGGATGTTTGATGCAAATGCCTATGAGATTGAGATGCTAGATGATGTGGGCATATCAACCATATTCAATGTTTCAGGCCTATATCCTTATAGGGAAAATGACACCGAGGGGTCAGAAGATTAGGTGAAGGTTCAGTGAGAGAAAAGAATTCCTGTAGCAGAGAAACCATGGATGGAGAAGATCGTTGATCAAAGGATCGACAAAAATACCATGAGGAAGATGTATTTTGAATATCTGGTCAAGTGGAAGGGAAACCCAATAGAAGATGCCATTTGGGAAAATGAAGCCATTATTTAGAAGCATGGAAAGTCAGTGTAGGAGCTCATGGACATGAGTCCATGAATTTTTGTCAAGGGGAGTATGATGCAGGAGCATTGTTGGCAAGCACATGGAGTAGGACCTATTAGCATATGGGAATCTGTATGACATCTCAATGCTGCCAGTTTCAGCTGATATTTTGAAATCCGCTTTAACACAATGCCAGAAAAATCTTTGAGGCACGCTTGAGCAATCGTAGGCGAAGTGGGAGTTTCCACTTCAACTCTGGAATACGAATGCACTAGGATAGACGCCAGGATAAGTTTTGATGTAGACAAGTAGCCAGGGGAAAACCTAAAGGCCCTCTTAGATAAATAGAGGTTTTGTACTCCCAAATGAGGCTAGTAGTTGAATGGATGGAATTAGTTAGAAGTTAGTAGTAGGAAGTTAGTTGCAAGTCTGTAGGATATTTCTGATTTTTTATTTCTTTCTTTTTCATTTACAGTTGTAAACATTTTTCACTTTGGAATATAACAGAGGAAAATTGATCCAATGCATAGGGTGGGAATTGTTTGCAATTCCCTGTTATTGTGTTTTCATGAATTAATTAATGAATTTTGTTATGAACATATGGGATTGTGAATGTTAGGATAAGTTTCAATTGTTTCTCTTTTGTCGAGTGGTGCAAGGTGTGCACACAAAATGCAAGGAGTGCGTTGATAGAATATGTTTCAGTTCTGAAGCTCAGAGGAGATAATATGAAACTTTTCCCTTTGCAAGGAGTGCAAAGAGACTGGTGCAAAGTGTGCATAGTCGTTCGCAAGAATTCAAATCTTGCATAAGATTTAGTGCAAGGAGTGCACGGATATGATATTCGACTAAGTGTTGAAGAGAATTTGTAGGAATTTGAAGAAGAAGAAAAGGAGAATGCCAGGAGGGTGAAAAAAATTTCTCTTCAAGAAATCCTTTGGATCTGAGTTATCGAAACCCTTGAACGCTAGGAGTGCACGAAAATTTGAAAGCTTCATGAAGGCCAAGCTCAAGAGAGATAGCACATTTCAAAAGTGTAGTCGAATTCCGAGAGACAGAATCATAAGAAGTTCAAAGGAGGGGACCTTTGAAGACTTAGAATTTTTCTGAGTCAAATGAGTCAAAGGTCAGGAAGAGGAACAAAAGAAACCATTAGATCTATTGTGGAAGGGATCAAGACCATTAAATTAACATCCAATGACTAGAGGAAGCACGGGGAGAAGATCGGATTGGAACCGTTAGATATGAGCGCGTGGTCCAACATTCGTTGGATCCAGAGACAAGTGCATGGGCGTTAACCCTTGGAAGTGCACAGGGCAAGCAAACTCGCGAACCCCAAGTTCATGAAACAATCACAACCATTGATCGAAGGAAAGCGTGGGTTGTAGATTTGATCCCAAGAAATTCCTGAGTTTAGATATCGGGAGAAGAGAAGGGAGAGGTCCTCCAACTTCGTGAAATGCGAAGTCCTAAATTCACAAATGAGAAGGCAAGACCGTTGGATCACACGTGTCGTGGACCATTGATCTGATGTATGGACAACCTAGATTTCATATTTTGGGAATTGGGATAATTAGAGAACAACATCTTCTGGGGATGAAAAACGTGAAACTGAGAAGCGCTCGAGATATTGGCCCCAGGTCATAGTGATTGGTCATATCATCGAAGGTTTATGGAGGAGCTATAACACATTAGGTCCCACTTCATAATTTCGGGAGTCAGAGAATCACGATTGACACATGTGAAAACACCCGACACGTGAAGTCGTGAAGTGCCTGTTGATCAAGTGAGTGATCATAGCCATGGTCACAGAAAGGAAGGCACTTAGTATGTGAGGATCTAGTGTTTGGTTGACATGGAAGTTGGATAGTGTTAGGAGAGAACCCACGGTTCTCATGCGACCTATGCATTTGGAGAAAGGACCTGTGTAAGTGGGTTTGGATTCTAACAGAGACCCAAAGAGTCGTTTCGACTTACTTTCTTGATCGATACTAGATTGGGAGGTTGAACAACCCTTAGGAGAGATGGGGGCTCTGCATCAAGTGGTATTAGAGAGGAAGTGTTGCTTGCAGACAACAGGAAAAGGAGATAAAGGAGACAAAAGAACTCGTAGTTGTACTATGTGTGTGACAGATAGTCAACACAATGCCACCAAGGAGATGAGTGGAACCACCTTTGTCCAATCGATCTGTAGAAATGGAGATGAGAGAACTCCATGCAAGATTAGAGGTGATGGAGGAAGCACAGAGACAAGCACCTGATGTTGGAGACGTCAGGGATGCAGAGAGCGAAGAAGCTGTAGGCGAGAATGTCATCGAAGAAGCTGCAGGAAACGATGTTACCGAGGAATGCTTGTTGATATAAGTTTCCAGGTTGGGAGGTAAAGCCAAGATAGAGGTCCTAATACATGAACTAAATCTAGATGTTGAAGAGCTATTGGATTGGATAAGATCCATGGACAAATATTTCGACTATGAGGACATCGATGAGGAAAGAAGGGTGACACATGTTGTCACTAGACTAAAGGGACATGAAACACTGTGGTGGGATGAACTGCAGGTTGAGAGAAGAAGAAAAGGAAAACAAAAGATACAGAGTTGGGAAAGAATGGTATCTAAGTTGAAGACTAAGTTCATGCCCAAAGATTACCAGATCAATATGTTTAGGAAAATGCAGAACTTGAGATAGAAAGGGATGACAGTTAAGGACTACACAGAGGATTTGTATAGGTTGAACATAAAAAATATAGGATGAGCTCAGCATGATGTCAGTAATAACATTGTGAAAGTCTTATCAGTTTGCGCTGAAGGAAGAGAAGAAGTTGGCTAGAAAACAAAGCTAGTGGGGAAGAGCTAAAGGCCCAGCCCCAAGCAAAAGCAAGGGAGTTACCCTTGATAGAGCACATAAGTCTAAGGATGAAACTGAGAAACCACATAGTCACTCAGAAAGAGGAGGAAGTCCCCAAGAAATACAAGGTGGTGGAAGAATTTATTCTAGAGGAAGAGTAGGAGGAGGAGGAGGAGGAGAAATAAGATGTTATTCCTATGGAAAGATAGGGAACATGTATTGGGAATGTCCCAAGAAAAAGAAACAAGGGGGAAGGTGAAGATCACATTTCAGAAGCATAGAGAAGAGATGTTGAAGCAAAAGGAGCATAGGATGGAATATCCCTGGTGTTGAGAAAGGTTCTCTTAAAACCAGAGGCAGAAGTTGAAAAGCCAATGGAGAGGAACAATCGCTTTAGGACAACTTGCAAGACTAAAGACAAGGTATGCAAGGTGACAATTGATGGTGGGAGCATTGAAAACTTAGTATCCACAAAGATGGTGCAGAATTTGGAGCTGGAGACAACTGCACATCCGAAGCCATACAAAGTCTCATGGCTGCAGAAAGGACACCAGGTAATGGTTACAAAACAATGTTTGGTTGAATTTAAGATAGGAGGATATAGAGATGAAATTATGCATGATGTAATTACCATGGAAGTATGCCATATTTTGTTAGGAAAACCATGGAAGTTTGACAGGAATGTCATTCATGATGGGAGGAAGAATACATACACATTAGAGAAGAATGGAAGAACACACATGTTGTTGCCAATAGAGGAGAAGAAAGTGAAAGAGGAATCCAACATAAGCATACTTCTCATGAATGGGAAGGAACTCCTGAAAGAAGTCGAGGAAGAATAGGGGATGAAATTTGTTGTGGTGAGGAAACCCAGAGTTATCCTTACAAGTACTTCGATGAATGATTTACTTAAAGAAGTTCAGGAATTGTTGGATAATTTTGCTGACATAGTGGTGGATGAGCTGCCTAACTCATTGCCACCCATCATAAGCATCAGTCACCATATTGACTTGATATCAGGAGCAAGTCTGCTAAACAAAGATACATACAGATTGATACCTTGAGAGATTGAGGAAGTGAAGAACCAAGTTGAGGAGTTGTTAGACAAGGGTTTGGTCAGAGAAAGCTTGAGTCCATGCGCAGTACAAACTATGTTGAGTCAAAAGAAGAATGGAGGATGGAGAATGTGTATAGACTCAAGAGCCATTGACGAGATCACGATCAAGTATAGATTTCCTTTACCCGAAATGGATGATCTAATGCACTGTTTAAGTGGAGAAAATTTATTTTCTAAGATAGATTTGAAAAGGGGATATCACCAGATTAGAATGAGAGAATGTGATGGGTGGAAGACAACCTTTAAGACAAATGAAGGTTTGTATGAGTGGCTTGTTATGCCATTTGGTTTAAAAAATGCCCCGAGTACTTTTATGAGGCTGATGAATGAAATAATGAAGGATTTAATTGGCAAGTTTGTGGATGTATATCTAGATGATATTCTAATCTTTAGCAGGACTAAAGATGAGCATTTGAGGCACCTAATGCTAGCAATGAGGAGACTATAGTAGGAAATGTTGTTGATAAATCTGAAGAATTCCTCTTTTATGAAGACATAATTCTTTTACTTGGGTTTTGTGATCTCTTCAAATGAACTAAAGATGGATCCAGAGAAGGTGAAAGCAATCAAAGAATGGTTGTCACCAGAAGCATGTTTGAGGTAAGGAGCTTCCATGGATTAGTGAGTTTCTATAGGAATTTCATGAGATACCTCAGAGGAATTTGTGCGCCAATGATGGATACTTTGAAGAAAAATCACAAGTCTTTTAAATAGAAAGAAGAAGCGAAGACGAGCTTCAATATACTAAAGGAGAAAATAACAAAACGATAAATTCTAGTCTTCCAGAATTTTGAAAAGAAATTTTAGGTAAGATGTGATGCAAGTGGAGTTGCAATTGGAGCAGTTTTGAGATAGGATAATAGACTTGTTTCCTATTTCAGTGAGAAACTGAATGAGACCAAGAGAAAATACTCCACATATGACAAGGCATTTTATGCCATAATTCAAGCCTTGAAGAAGTGGAGACATTACCTTGTCCCACAAGAATTTGTCTTGTATAGCGATAACCAGGATTTACAATTCATAACCAGATAGGAAAAATTGAACCAGAAGCATGCAAAATGGCTTGAGTTTATGAAGAATTTTACTTTTGTCATAAAAGATATTGTTGGGAATGCTAAAAAAGTTGTTGATGCATTAAGTAGGAGATGCTTGATATTAAAAGAATTTCAAGTGAAGGCCTCGGTCTTTGAACACCTTAAGGACATGTATTGTGATGATATGGATTTCAAAGAAACATATGAAGCATGTGAAAATCCTATACTAAGAGACAGGAGCTAGTGGGTAGAGTACATGATCCAAGAGGGATTGTTGTTCAAGGGAAATTAGTTGTGCATACCAAAGTGCTCAATGAAGGATAACCTTTTGAAGGAAAATCATAATGGAGGATTGGTTGGACACTTCGTCCATGATAAAATGTTTTCACAATTGAGCAGTTCATACTATTGGCTAGGTATGAGAACAAAAGTGATCAAGTTTGTGATCATGTGTAGAATCTACCAACATGCAAAAGGAAAAAGAAAGAACACTAGATTGTATCAACCATTGCCAATACTAGAGAGGCCTTGGGATGCAATAAGCATGTATTTTGTGTTGGGACTACCAAGAACGCAAAGAGGATTTGATTCCATATTTGCGTTGGTGGATATATTTTCAAATATGGCACACTTTATCACATGCCAAAAGAACAGTGATGCAATGCATGTTGAAAATCTATTTTTCAAGGAAGTTGTAATACTCACGGCCTACCCAGAAGCATTGTCTTGGACAGAGACACAAAATATGTTGACACTTTTGGAGAACATTGTGGAAGAATTTGGGGACAAAGTTTTCCTTCAACTCAAATTATCACCCTCAGATAGATGGATAGACTGAGGTAGTAAACATAAGTTTGGGAAAGTTATTGAGGAGTCTGTTCACTAAGCACCATAATTAGTGGGATCAGATTATGCCACGAGAAAAATTTGCATAAAATGACTCACCAAACAGGAGCATTGGAAAGAGCCCATTCCAAATATTGTATGGAATGAAACCCAGAGGAGTATCTGAGTTGAGAGACTTGGAACAGAGTGAGATCAAGAGAGTTGGAGAAAAATAATTTGCTGCAAAAATATAGAGGCTCCATAGCCAAATTAGACGACAAATGTAGAGTTCTAGCCAGGAGTACAAATGTGGAGATGGTCAACATCACAAAGAACTTCAGTTTGAAGTAGGAGATCAGGTTCTAGCACATCTCATAAAAGAAAGGTTCATAGGGGACCAGATAACAAGTTAAAAATGAAGAAGATATGGCCATGTAAGATCTTGAGGAAGTTTGATGCAAACACCTATCAGATTGAGATGTGAGATGATGTGGACATATCACCCATATTCAATGTTTCAAACTTATATCCTTACAGGGATAATGACACCGAGGGGTCAGAAGATTAGGAAAAGGTTTAGTGGGAGAAACAAATTCTTGTAGCAGAGAAACCACATATGGAGAAGATTGTTGATCAGAGGATCGAAAAAAATACTAGGGGGAAGATGCATTCTGAATATTTGGTCAAGTGAAAGGGACACCCAATAGAAGATGGTGGTTGGGAAAATGAATCCTCTATTCAGAAGCATGGAAAATCGGTGTAGGAGCTCATGGAAGGGAGTCCATGAATTTTTGTCAAGGGGAGTATGATGCAGGAGCATCACTAAAAAAAATGAGGAGTAGGACATATCAGCATCTGAAAATATGTATGGGATCTCAATGTTGGTAGTTTCAGCCGATATTTTGAAATTCTCTTTAACTCAGTGCCACAAAAATCTTTCAAGTAGGCTTGAGAGATCACGGGCTAAGTGGGAGTTTCCACTCCGACTCTGGAATATGACTTCACTAGGATAGTTGTTAGGATAATTTTTGATGTAGACAAGTAGCAAGGGGAAACCATAAAATCCCTCTGATATAAATAGAGGTTTTGTATGCCCAAATGAGGCTAGTAGTTGAATGGTTGTAAGTAGTTAAAAGTTAGTAGCGGGAAGTTAGCTGCAAGTCCGTAGGAGATTTCTGAGTTTTTTAGTTTTTGTTTTCTCATTTATAGTTGTAACCATTTTTCACTATAGAATATAACAGAGAAAAATTGATCCAATGCATACGGTGGAAATTGTTTGCAATTCCCTGTTATTGTGTTTTCATGAATGAATGAATGAATTTTGTTATGAACAGATGGAATTGTGAATGTTAGGATAAGTTTCAGTTGTTTCTATTCTGTTGAGTGGTGCAAGGTGTGAACATAGAATGCAAGGTGTGTGTTGACAAAATCTATTTCTGTTCCAAAGCACAGAGGAGATAATATGAAACTTTTCCCTTTGCAAGGAGTGCAAAGAGACTGGTGCAAGGTGTGCACAGTCGTCCACAAGAATTCAAACCTTGCGTAAGATCTAGTGCAAGTAGTGCACAGATCTGAGATTCGACTAAGTGTCGAAGAGAATTTGTAAGAATTCGAAGATGAATAAAAGGAGAACGCCAGGAGGGTGAGAGAAATTTCTCTTTAAGAAATCCTTTGGATCTGATTTATCGAAACCCTTGAACGCTAGGAATGTGAGGGAAGTCGAAAGCTCCATGAAGGCCAAGCTTAGGAGAGATAGCACTTTTCATAAGTGTAGTTGAAGTTCGAGAGACAGACTCACAGGAAGTTCAAAGGTAGGGACCTTTGATGACTTAGAATTTTTCTGAGTCAAGTGAGTCAAAGTGCAGGAAGAGGAACGGAAACAACCATTAGATCTATTGCGGAAGGGATCAGGACCATTAAATTAACATCCAATTACTAGAGGAAGCGTGGGGAGAATATCAAATCTGAACCATTAGATATGAGGGCGTGGGCCAACAGTCGTTGGATCTAGAGATAAGTGCATGGGCGTTAACCCTTGGAAGTGCACAGGGAAAGAAAAATCGTGAACCCCAAGTTCATGAAATGATCACAACCATTGATCGAAGGAAAGCATGGGTCATAGATTTGATCCCAAGAAATTCACGAGTTCATATATCGGGAGAAGATAAGGGAGCGGTCCTCCAACTTCACGCAACTCGAATTTTCAAGTCCACAAATGAGAAGGCAAGATTTTCAGATCACACAGGTCCTGGACCATTGATCTGATGAAAGGACAACCTAGATTTCAGATTTTGGAAATCATCATAATGAGAGAACAATATATTCCAAGGATGCGAAACGCGAAACTGAGAAGTGCCTGATATATTGGCCCCAGGTCATAGTGAGGGGCCATATCGTCAAAGGTTTATGGAGGTGCTAGCACGCACTAGGTCCCACTTCAGAATTTCGGGAGTCAGAGAATCACAGTTGACGGATGCGAAAACACCTAACACACGAATTCGTGAAGTGCATGTTGATCAAGTGAGTGATCACAGTCGTGGTCACGGAAAGGAAGGCACTTTGTATGTGAGGAGCTAGTGTTCGGTTCACATGGAAGTTAGATAGTGTTAGGAGAGAACCCATGGTTCTCATGCGACCTATGCTTTTAGAGAAAGGACCTGTGTAAGTGGGTTTGGATTCTAATAGAGACCCAAAGAGTCATTTCGACTTACTTTCTTGATCGATCCTAGACCGGAAGGTCTCACAACCCTTAGGAGAGAAGGGGGGTCTGCATCAAGTGGTATCAGAGAGGAAGTGTTGCTTGCAGACAATAAGCAAAGGAGATAAAGGAGACAAAAGAACTTGTAGTTGTATTATGTGTGTGATAGATAGTCAACACAATGTCATCAAGGATACGAGTGGAACCACATTTTCCCAATTGATCTGTAGAAATGGAGATGTGCGAACTCCATGCAATATTAGAGGTGATGGAGGAAGTGCAAAGACGAGCACCTGATGCTGGAGACTTCAGGGATGCAGAGAGCGAAGAGGTTGTAGGAGAGAATGTCATTGGAGAAGCTGCGGGAAAGGATGTTACCGAAGAATGCTTGTTGAGAGAAGTTTCCAGGTTGGCAGGTAGAGACAGGATAGAGGTCCCAATGTATGAAGGAAATTTAGATGCTGAAGATCTATTGGATTGGATAAGATTCATGGACAAATATTTCGACTATGAACACATCAATGAGGAAAGAAGGGTGACACATGTTGTCACCAGACTAAAGGGACATGAAACACTATGGTGGGATGAAATGCAGGCTGAGAGAAGAAGAAAAATAAAACAAAAGATACAGAGCTGGGACAAAATGGTAGCCAAGTTGAAGACTAAGTTCATGCCCAAAGATTACCAGATCAATATGTTCAGGAAAATGCAGAACTTGAGACAGAAAGGGATGAAAGTTAAGGACTACACAGAGGAGTTTTATAGGTTGAACATAAAAAATCTAGGATGAGCTCAGCATGATGTCAGTAATAACATTGTGAGAGGCTTATCAGTTTGCGCTAAAGGTAGAGGAGAAGTTCACAAAAAAACAAAGACAGTGGGGAAGAGGTAAAGACCCAGCCCCAAACAAAAGCAAGGGAGTTACCCTTGATAGAGCACATAAGTCTAAGGATGAAACTGAGAAACCACATAGTCACTCAGAAAGAGGAGGAAGTTCCCAAGAAAGACAGGGTGGTGGAAGAAGTTCTTCTAGAGTAAGAGTAGGAGGAGGAGGAGGAGAAATAAGATGCTATGTCTATGGAAAGATAGGGCACATGTATTAGGAATGTCCCAAGAAAAATAAAGAAGGGGGAGGTGAAGATCACATTTCAGAAGCACAAGGAAGAGATGTTGAAGCAGAAGGAGCATAGAATGGAAGCTCCCTGGTTTTGAGAAAGGTTCTCCTAAAACCAGAGGCAGAAGTTGAAAAACCAGTGGAGAGGAACAATCTATTCAGGACAACTTGCAAGACTAAAGATAAGGTATGCAAGGTGATAATTGATGGTGGGAGCACCAAAAACTTAGTATCCATAGAGATGGTGGAGAAGTTGGAGCTAGAGACAACTGGACATCCGAATCCATACAAAGTCTCATGGCTGCAGAAAGGATAGCAGGTAATGGTTAATAAACAATGCTTGGTTGAATTTAAGATAGGAGGATATAGAGATGAAATTTTGCATGATGTAATTACCATGGAAGTATGCCATATTTTGTTAGGAAAACCATGGCAGTTTGATAGGAATGTCATTCATGATGGGAGGAAGAATACATACACATTAGAGAAGAATGGAAGAACACACATGTTGTTTCCAATAGAGGAGAAGAAAATGAAAGAGGAATCCAACACAAGCATACTTCTCATGAGTGGGAAGGAACTCCTAAAAGAAGTCAAGGAAGAACAGGGGATGTAATTTGTTGTGGTGAGGAAACCCAGAGCTATCCTTACAAGTACTTTGATGAATGATTTACCTAAAGAAGTTAAAGAATTGCTGCATAATTTTCTTGACATAGTGGTGCATGAGCTACCTAACTCATTTCCACCCATCAAAAGCATCAGTCACCATATTGACTTGATATCAGGAACAAGTCTGCCAAACAAAGAGACATATAGATTGACACCTCGAGAGAATGAGGAAGTGAAGAAACAAGTCGAGGAGTTGTTAGACAAGGGTATGGTCAGAGAAAGCTTGATTCCATGCGCAGTACAAACTATGTTGAGTCCAAAGAAGAATGGAGGATGGAGAATGTGTACAGACTCAAGAGCCATTGACGAGATCACCATCAAGTATAGATTTTCTTTACCCAGAATAGATGATCTAATGGACTGTTTAAGTAGAGCAAATTTATTTTCTAAGATATATTTGAAAAGAAGAAATCACCAAATTAGAATGAGAGAAGGTGATGAGTGGAAGACAACCTTTAAGACAAATGAAGGTTTGTATGAGTGGCTTGTTATGCCATTTGGCTTAAAATATACCCCGAGTACTTTTGTGAGGCTGATGAATGAAATAATGAAGGATTTCATTGGCAAGTTTGGGGTTGTATATCTAGATGATATACTAATCTTTAGCAGGACTAAAGATGAGCATTTGAGGCACCTAACGCTAGAAATGAGGAGACTATAGCAGGAGAAGTTGTTGATAAATATGAGGAAGTCCTCTTTTATGAAGACATAACTCATTTACATGGGTTTTGTGATCTCTTCAAATGAACTAAAGATCGATCCAGAGAAGGTGAAAGCAATCAAAGAATGGTTGTCGCCCAAGAGCATGTTTGAGGTAAGGAGATTCCATGGATTAGAGAGTTTCTATAGGAAGCTCATGAGATACCTCAGTTCAATTTTTGCGCCAATGATGGATACTTTGAAGAAAAATCACAAGTCTTTTAAATAGAAAGAAGAAGTGGAGACGAGCTTCAATATACTGAAGGAGAAAATAACAGAACGACAAATTCTAGTCTTCCAGAATTATGAAAAGAAATTTCAGGTAAGATGTGATGCAAGTGGAGTTGCAATTGGAGCAGTTTTGAGCCAGGATAATAGACATGTTTCCTATTTCAGTGAGAAGCTGAATGAGACCAAGAGAAAATACTCCACATATGACAAGGCATTTTATGCCATAATTCAAGCCTTGAATAAGTGGAAACATTACCTTGTCCTATAGGAATTTGTCTTGTATAGCGATAACCAGGCTTTACAATTCATAATCAGAGAGGAAAAAATGAATCACAGGCATGCAAAATGGGTTGAGTTTATGAAAAAATTTACTTTTGTCATAAAATATATTGCTTGGAATGCTAAAACAATTGTTGATGCATTAAGTAGGAGATGCTTGATTCTAAAAGAATTTCAGGTGAAGGCCTCAGACTTTGAACACCTTAAGGACATGTATTGTGATGATACAGATTTCATGGAAACATATGAAGCATGTTAAAATCATATGCTGAGAGATAGGAGCTAGTGGGAAGAGTACATGATCCAAGAGGGATTGTTGTTCAAGGGAAATTAGTTGTGCATACCAAAGTTCTCAATGAGGGATAACCTTTTGAAGGAAAAGCATAATGGAGGATTGGTTGGACACTTCGCCCATGATAAAACGTTTTCACAGTTGAGAAGTTCATACTATTGGCCAGGTATGAGAACAAAGTGATAAAGTTTGTGATCATGTGTAGAATCTACCAACATGCAAAAGGAAAAAGATAGAACATTGGATTGTATCAACCATTGCCAATACCAGAGAGGCCTTGGGATGCAATAAGCATGTATTTTGTGTTGGGACTTCCAAGAATGCAAAGAGGATTTGATTCCATATTTGCGGTGGTTGATATATTTTCAAATATGGCACACTTTATCCCATTGCAGAAGAACAGTGACGCAACGCATGTTGCAAATCTATTTTTCAAGGAAGTTGTAAGACTTCACGGCCTACCTAGAAGCATTGTCTCGGACAGAGACACAAAATTTGTTGGACACATTTGGAGAACACTATGGAAGAAGTTGGGGACAAATTTTTCCTTCAGATCAAATTGTCACCCTCAGACAAATAGACAGACTGAGGTGGTAAACATAAATTTGGGAAACTTATTGGGGAGTTTTCTCACTGAGCACCATAATCAGTGGGATCAGATTATGCCATAAGCAGAATCTGCATAAAATGACTGACCAAACAGAAGCACTTGAAAGAGCCCATTCCAAATATTGTATGGAATGCAACCCAGAGGAGTATTTGAGTTGAGAGACTTGGAACAAAGTGAGATCAAGAGAGCTGGAGAAAAAGTTTTTGCTGCAAAAATATAGAGGCTCCATAGCCAAATCAGAGGATAGTTGTAAAGTTCTAGCCAGGAGTACAAATGCAGAGCTGATCAACATCGCATAGAACTTCAATTTGATGTAGGAGATCAGGTTCTATCACATCTCATAAAAGAAAGGTTCCCTAGGGGAACATATAACAAGTTAAAAATGAAGAAGATATGGCCATGCAAGATATTGAGGAAGTTTGATGCAAACACCTATCAAATTGAGATGCCAGATGATGTGGGCATATCACACATATTCAATGTTTCAGACCTGTATCCTTATAGGGATAATGACACCAAGGGGTCAGAAGATCAAACAAAGGTTCAGTGAGAGAAACAAATTCTTGTAGCAGAGAAACCACATATGGAGAAGATTGTTGATCAGAGGATCGAAAAAAATACCAGGAGGAAGATCTATTTTGAATATCTGGTCAAGTGGAAGGGCCACCCAATAGAATATGGCAGTTGGGAAAATGAAGCCACTATTCAGAAGCATGGAAATTTGGTGCAGGAGCTCATGGACAGGGGTCCATGAATTTTTGTCAAGGGGAGTATGATGTAGGAGCATCACTGACAAGCATGCGGAGTAGGACCTATCAACATCTAGAAATCTGTACAGGATCTCAACGCTAGTAGTTTTAGCCGATATTTTGAAATCCACTTTAACTCAGTGCTAGAAAAATCTTTGAGGCGAGCTTGAGCGATTGCGAGTGAAGTGGGAGTTTCCACTCCGACTCTAGAATACGACTTCACTAGGATAGCTGTTAGGATCAGTTTTGATGTAGACAAGTAGCGAGGGGAAACCCTAAAATCCCTCTGAGATAAATAGATGTTTTGTATTCCCAAATGAGGCTAGTAGTTGAATGGTTGTAAGTAGTTAAAAATTTGTAGCACTAAGTTAGATGCAAGTCCGTAGGAGATTTTTGAGTTCTTTAGTTCTTTATTTTTCATTTACACTTGTAACCATTTTTCACTTTGGAATATAATAGAGGAAAATTTATCCAATGCATAGGGTGGACATTGTTTGCAATTCCATGTTATTTTGTTTTCATGAATGGATGAATGAATTTTGTTATGAACATATTTAACTGTGAATGTTAGGATAAGTTTCAATTGTTTCTCTTCTATCGAGTGGTGCAAGGTGTGCGTTGACAGAATCTATTTCGGTTCTGAAGATCAGAGGAGATAATACAAAACTTTTCCCTTTGTAAGGAGTGCAAAGAGACTGGTGCAAGGTGTGCACAGTCGTCCGCAAGAATTCAAACCTTGCGTAAGATCTAGTGCAAGGAGAGAACAAATTCGAGATTCAACTAAGTGTCGAAGAGACTTTGTAAGAATTCGAAGTAGAAGAAAAGGAGAATTCCATGAGGGTGAGAGAAATTTCTCTTCAAGAAATCCTTTGGATATGAGTTATCGAAACCCCTGAACGCTAGGAGTGCGTGGGAAGTTGAAAGCTTCATGAAGGCCAAGCTCAAGAGAGATAGCAGTTTTCAGAAGTGTAGTCGAAGTTCGAGAGATGGACTCACAAGAAGTTCAAAGGTAGGGACCTTTCAAGACATAGAATTTTTCTGAGTTAAATGAGTCAAAGATCATAAAGAGAAACTAAAACAACCATTAGATCTGTTGCGAAAGGGATCAGAACCATTAAATTAACATTAAATTACTAGAGGAAGCATAGGGAGAAGATCAGATCAGAACCATTAGATATGAGCGCATGGGACAACAGTCGTTGGATATAGAGATAAGTGCATGGGCATTAACCCTTGGAAGTGCACAGGGCAAGCAAACTCGCGAACCCCAAGTTCACGAAACGATCACAACCATTGATCAAAAGAAAGCGTGGGTCATAGATTTGATCCCAAGAAATTCATGAGTTCAGATATCAGGAAAAGAGAAGGGAGAAGTCCTCCAAATTCATGAAACACGAAGTCCTGAGTTCAAAAATGAGACAAGACTGTCAGATCACACGAGTCGTGGACTGTTGATCTGACGTAAGGACAACCTAGATTTCAGATTTTGGAAATCGGGATAATGAGAGAACAAGATCTTCCGGGTATGCAAAACGTGAAATGGAGAAGCGCTCGAGATATTTTCCCCGGGTCATAGTGAGGGGCCATATCTTCGAAGGTTTATGGAGGAGCTAGCATGCGCTAGGTCCCACTTGAGAATTTTGGGAATCGGAGAATCGGGGTTGACACATGTGAAAACACCCGACACGCAGATTCGTGAAGTGCCTATTGATCAAGCGAGTGATCACAATCGTGGTCATGGAAATGAAGACACTTAGTATGTGAAGAGCTAGTGTTTGGTTCACGTGGAAGTTGGATAGTGTCAGGAGACAACCTAGGGTTCTCATGTGACCTGCTCATTTGGAGAAAGGACTTGTGTAAGTGGGTTTGGATTCTAACAGAGACCCAAAGAGTCATTTCAACTTACTCTCTTGATCGATCCTAGACCGGGAGGTCGCTCAACCCTTAGGAGAGAAGGGGGGTCTACATCAAGTGGTATTAGAGAGGATGTGTTGCTTGCAGACAACAGGAAAAAGATATAAAGGAGACAAAAGAACTCGTAGTTGTACTATGTGTGTGACAGATAGTCAACACAATGCCAACAAGGAGATGAGTGGAACCACCTTTGTCGAATCGATCTGTAAAAATGGAGATGCGAGAACTCCATGCAATATTAGAGGTGATGGAAGAAGCGTAGAGATGAGAATCTGATGCTCAAGACTTTAGGTATGAAGAGAGAGAAGAAGTTGTAGGTGAGAATGTCATCGGAGAAGATGTAGGAAAGGATGTTACTGAAGAACGCTTATTGAGAGAAGTTTCTAGGTTGGGAGACAGAGACAAGATAGAGGTCCCAATGTATGAAGGAAATTTATATGTTGAAGAGATATTGGATTGGATAAGATCCATGGATAAATATTTCGACTATGAACACATTGATGAGGAAAGAAGGCTAACACATGTTGTCACCAGACTAAAGGGACATGAAACACTATGGTAGGATGAACTGCAGGCTGACAGAAGAAGAAAAGGATAACAAAAGATACAGCGCTGGGATAGAATGGTAGCCAAGTTGAAGGCTAAGTTCAAGCCCAAATATTACCAGATCAATATGTTCAGGAAAATGCAGAACTTGAGACAGAAAATGATGACATTTAAAGACTACAAAAAGGATTTCTATAGGCTGAACATAAAAAATTTAGGATCATCTCAACATGATGTCAGTAAGAACATTGTGAGAGGCTTATGAGTTTGCGTTGAAGGCAGAGGAGAAGTTGGCCAGAAAAAAAATCCAGTGGGGAAGAGGTAAATGCCCAGCCCCAAAAAAGGCAAGGGAGTTACCCTTGACAGAGCACATAAGTCTAAGGATGAAACTAAGAAACCACATAGTCACTCAGAAAGAGGAGAAAGTTCTTGAGAAAGATAGGGTGGTGGAAGAAGTTCTTCTAGAGGAAGAGTAGGAGGAGAAGGAGGAGAAATAAGATGTTATGCCTATGGAAAGATAGGGCACATGTATTGGGAATGTCCCAAGAAAAAGAAAGAAGGGGGAGGTGAAGATCACATTTCAGAAGGACAACGAAGAGATGTTGAAGCAAAAGGAGCATAGGATGGAAGATCCCTGGTGTTGAGAAAGGTTCTCTTAAAACCAGAGCTAGAAGTTGAAAAGCTAGTGGAGAGGAATGGTCTCTTCAGGACAACTTGCAAGACTAAAGACAAGGTATGCAAGGTGATAATTGATGGTGGGAGCACTGAAAACTTAGTATCCACAAATATGGTGGAGAAGTTGGATCTGGAGACAATTTCACATCCAAAGCCATACAAAGTCTCATGGCTGCAGATAGGACACTAGGTAATGGTTACTAAACAATGCTTGGTTGAATTTAAGATAGGAGGATATAGAGATGAAATTCTGCGTGATGTAATTACAATGGAAGTATGCCATATTTTGTTAAGAAGACAATGGAAGTTTGACAGGAATGTCATTCATGATGGGAGGAAGAATACATACACGTTAGAGAAGAATGGAAGAACAGACATGTTGTTGCCAATTGAGGAGAAGAAAGTGAAACAGGAATCCATCACAAGAATACTTCTCATGCGTGGGAAGGAACTCCTGAAAGAAGTCAAGGTAGAACAGGGGATGCAATTTGTTGTGGTGAGGAAACCCAGAGTTATCCTTACAAGTACTTCGATGAATGATTTACCTAAAGAAGTTCAGGAATTTTTGGATAATTTTGTTGAATTAGTGGTGGATGAGTTGCCTAACTCATTGCCACCCATCAGAAGCATCAATAACCATATTGACTTGATACCAAGAGAAAGTCTACCAAACAAAGATACATATAGATTGACACCTCGAGAGAATGAGGAAGTGAAGAACCATGTCAAGGAGTTGCTACACAAGGGTTTGGTCAGAGAAAGATTGAGTCCATGCGCAGTACAAACTATGTTGAGTCCAAAGAAGAATGGAGGATGGAGAATGGGTACAGACTCAAGAGCCATTGACAAGATCACCATCAAGTATAGATTTCCTTTACCCAGAATGGATGATATAATGGATTTTTTAAGTGGATAAAATTTATTTTCTAAGATAGATTTGAAAAGGGGATATCACTAGATTAGAATGAGAGAAGGTGATGAGTCAAAGACAACCTTTAAGACAAATGAAGGTTTATATGAGTGGCTTGTTATGCCATTTGGCTTAAAAAATGCCCCGAATACTTTTATGAGGCTGATGAATGAAATAATGAAGGATTTCATTGGCATGTTTGTGGTTGTATATATAGATGATATACTAATCTTTAGTAGGACTAAATATGAGCATTTGAGGCACCTAACACTAGCAATGAGGAGACTATAGCAGGTGAAGTTGTTGATAAATCTGAAGAAGACCTCTTTTAAAAAGACATAACTCATTTACTTGGGTTTTGAGATCTATTCAAATGAACTGAAGATGGATCTAGAGAAGGTCAAAGCAATCAAAGAATGGTCATCGCCCAGGAGCATGTTTGAGGTAAGGAGCTTCCATGGATTATCGAGTTTATATAGGAAGTTCACGAGATACCTCAGTGTAATTTGTGTGCCAATGATGAATACTTTAAAGAGAAATCGCAATTCTTTTAAATAGAAAGAATAAGTGGAGATGAGATTCAATATACTGAAGGAGAAAATAACAGAATGACAAATTCTAGTCTTCCCAAATTTTGAAAAGAAATTTCAGGTAAGATGTGATGCAAGTGGAGTTGCAATTGGAGCAGTTTTGAGCCAGGATAATAGACCTGTTTCCTATTTCAGTGAGAAGCTGAATGAGACCAAGAGAAAATACTCCACATATCACAAGGCGTTTTATGCCATAATTCAAGCCTTGAAGAAGTGGAGACATTACCTTGTCCCACAGGAATTTGTCTTGCATAGCGATAACTAGGATTTACAATTCATAACCAGACAGGAAAAATTGATTCAGAGGCATGCAAAATGGGTTGAGTTTATGAAGAGTTTTACTTTTGTCATAAAATATATTGTTGGGAATTCTAAAAAACTTGTTGATGAATTAAGTAGGAGATGCTTGATTCTGAAAGAATTTCAGGTGAAGGCCTCGGGCTTTGAACACCTTAAGGACATGTATTGTGATGATATGGATTTCAAAGAAACATATGAAGCATGTGAAAATCCTATGTTGAGAGATAGGAGCCAGTGGGGAGAGTACATGATCCAAAAGGGATTGTTGTTCAAGGGAAATTAGTTGTACATACCAAAGTGCTCAATGAGGGATAACCTTTTGAAGGAAAATCATAATGGAGGATTGGTTGGACACTTCGTCCATGATAAAACATTTTCAAAGTTGAGAAGTTCATACTATTGGCTAGGTATCAGAACAAAAGTGATAAAGTTCATGACCATGTGTAGAATATGCAAACATGCAAAAGGAAAAAGACAAAACACTGGATTGTATCAACCATTGCCAATACCAGAGAGGCCCTGGGATGCAATAAGCATGTATTTTGTGTTGCGACTGCCAAGAATGCAAAGAGTATTTGATTCCATATTTGCAGTGGTGGATATATTTTCAAATATGGCACACTTTATCCCATGCCAGAAGAACAATGATGCAATGCATGTTGCAATTCTATTTTTCAAGGAAGTTGTAAGACTTCATGGCCTACCCAGAAGCATTGTCTTAGACAAAGACACAAAATTTGTTGGACACTTTTGGAGAACATTGTGGAAGAAGTTGGGGACAAATTTTTCCTTTAGCTCAAATTATCACCCTCAGACAGATGGATAGACTGAGGTGGTAAACATAAGTTTAGGAAACTTATTGACAAGTCTGGTCACTGAGCACCATAATCAGTGGGATCAAATTATCCCACAAGCAGAATTTGCATTAAATCACTCACCAAACAGGAGCACTAGAAAGAGCCCATTCCAAATATTGTATGGAATGCAACCCAGAGGAGTATCTGAGTTGAGATACTTGGAACAGAGTGAGATCAAGAGAGTTGGAGCAAAAGATTTTGCTGCAAAAATATAGAGGCTCCATAGCCAAATCAAAGGATAGTTGTAGATTTCTAGCCAGGAGTACAGATGTGGAGTTGATCAACATCGCAGAGAACTTCAATTTGAAGTAGGAGATCAGGTTCTATCACATCTCAGAAAAGAAAGGTTCCCTAGGGGAACATATAACAAGTTAAAAATGAAGAAGATATGGCCATGTAAGATCTTGAGGAAGTTCCATGCAAACGCCTATCAGATTAATATGCCAGATGATGTGGGCATATCACCCATATTCAATGTTTTGGATCTGTATCCTTACATGGAATATGACACCGAGGGGTCATAAGATCAGGCAAAGGTTCAGTGGGAGAAACAAATTCATGTAGCAGTGAAAACACATATGGAGAAGATTGTTGATCAGAGGATCGAAAAAAATACCAGAAGGAAGATGTATTTTGAATATCTGGTCAAGTAGACGGGACTCCCAATAGAAGATGGGAGTTGGGAAAATGAAGCCGCTATTCAGAAGCATGGAAATTCAGTGCAGGAGCTCATGGACAGGAGTCCATGAATTTTTGTCAAGGGGAGTATGATGTAGGATCATCACTGACAAGCATGCGGAGTAGGACCTATCAGCATCTGGGAATCTGTATGAGATCTCAACACTGGTAGTTTCAGCTGATATTTTGAAATCTGCTTTAACTCAGTGCCAGAAAAATATTTGAGGCACGCTTGAGCGATCGCGGGCGAAGTGGGAGTTTCCACTCCGGCTCTGGAATACAACTTCACTAGGATAGTTGTTAGGATAAGTTTTGATGTAGACAAGTAGCAAGGGGAAACCCTAAAATCCCTCTGAGATAAATAGAGGTTTTGTATGCCCAAATGAGGCTAGTAGTTGAATGGTTGTAAGTAGTTAAAAGTTAGTAGTAGGAAGTTAGCTGCAATTCTGTAGGAGATTTCTGAGTTTTTTAGTTCTTGTTTTTTGATTTACAGTTGTAACCATTTTTCACTTTGGAATATAATAGAGGAAAATTGATCCAATGCATAGGGTGGACATTGTTTTCAATTCCCTGTTATTGTGTTTTCATGAATGAATGAATGATTTTTGTTATGAACATATGGAACTATGAATGTTAGGATAAGTTTCAATTGTTTCTCTTTTGTCGAGTGGTGCAAGGTGTGAACATAGAGTGCAAGGTGTGAGTTGACGGAATCTGTTTCATTTCCGAAGCTCAGAGGAGATAATACGAAACTTCTCCCTTTGCAAGGAGTGCAAAGAGACTGGTGCAAGGTGTGCACAGTCATCCACAAGAATTCAAACCTTGCATAACATCTAGTGCAAGGAGTGCATAGATCCGAGATTTGACTAAGTGTTGAAGAGACTTTGTAAGATGTCAAAGAACCAGAAAAGGAGAATGCCAGGAGGGCGAGAGAAATTTATCTTCAAGAAATCCTTCGGATTTGAGTTATCGAAACCCCTAAATGCAATGAGTGCGCGATAATTCGAAAGCTTCATGAAGGCTAAGCTCAGAAGATATAACACTTTTCATAAGTGTATTCGAAGTCCGAGAGGCAGAATCACAGGACGTTTAAAGGTAGGGACCTTTGAAGACTTAGAAATTTTGCGAGTCAGACGAATCAAAGCTTAGGAGGAGGAACAAAAACAACCATTAGATTGGTTGCGGAAGGGATTTGGAACGTTAAATTAAAATGCAATGACTAGAGGAAGTGTAGGGAGAAGATCAAATCATAATTGTTATATCTAAGCATGTGGGCCAACAGTCATTGGATCGAGAGATAAGTGCAGAGGAATTAACCCTTGGAAGCACATAGGGCGAGAAAACTCGCGAACCCCAAGTTCATGAAACGATCACAGCCGTTGATCAAAGGAAAGCGTGGGTGGTAGATCTAATCCCAAGAAATTCATGAGTTTGGATATCGGGAGAAGAGAAGGGAGTGGTCCTCCAACTTCATGAAATGTGAAGTCTCGAGTTCATGAAGGAGAAGGCAAGACCATCCGATCACACAGATTGTGGATTGTTGATCTAGCGTAAGGAGAACCCAGATTTCAGATTTTGGAAATCAGGATAACGAGAAAACAAGATATTTTGGGGATGCGAAACATGAAACCATGAAGCGCTCAAGAGATTGGCCCCAGGTCATATTGAGGGGTCATATCGTTGAAGGTTGAGGGAGGAGCTAGCATGCACTAGGTCCCACTTCAGTATTTCGAGAGTTGGAGAGTCAGGGTTGACGCATGTGAAAAAACCCAACACAAGAAGTCTTGAAGTGCCTGTTGATAAGGAAAGCGGTCACATTCGTGGTCATGTAAAGGAAGATGCTTAGTACGTAAGGAGATAGTGTTCGGTTCACGTGGAAGTTGGACAATGCTCAAGAGAGAACCCACGGGTCTCGTGGGACCTGTGTATTTGGAGAAAGGACCTATGTATGTGGGTATGGAGTATAATAGATACCCAAAGAGTCGATTTGACTCAGTTTCTTGATTGATCCTAGATCGAGAGGTTGCATGGCCCTTAGGAGAGAAGGGGGGTCTCCATCAAGTGGTATCAGAGTGGAAGTGTTTCTTGCAAACAACATGCAAAGGAGATAAAGGAGAGAAAAGAACTCAAAGTTGTACTGTGTGTGTGACAGATAGTCAACACAATGCCACTAAGGAGACACGTGGAACCACCTTTGGTCAATTGAGATGTAGAAAGGGAGATGCGAGAAGTTCATGCAATATTAGAGGTGATGGAGGCAATGCAGAGACAAGCACCTAATGTTGGAGACGTCAATGATGAAGAGAACAAAAAAGATGTAGGCGAGAACATCATCGAAGAAGCTATAGGAGAGGATGTTGTCAAAGAATGCTTGTTGAGAGCAGTTTCGAGGTTGGGAGGCAGAGCCAAGATAGAGGTCCCAATGTATGAAAGCAATTTATATGATGAAGAGCTATTGAATTGGATAATATCCATGGACAAATATTTCGACTATGAAGACGTTGATGACGAAAGAAGGGTGAGACATGTTGTCACCAAACTAAAGGGACATGCAACACTGTGGTGGGATGAACTACAGGCTGAGAGAAGAAGAAAAGGAAAACAAAAGATAAAGAGTTGGGACAGAATGGTAGCCAAGTTGAAGGCTAATTTCATGCCCAAATATTATCAGATGAATATGTTCAAGAAAATGCAGAACCTAAGACATAAAGGGATGGCAATTAAGGAGTACAAAGAGGAGTTCTATAGGCTGAACATCAGAACTGGTCAAAGAGAGAGAGATGAAGAAAAGGTTTCCAGATATATAAATGGCCTGAGATATGAAATCCAGGATGAGCTCAGGATGATGTCAATAATAACAATGGAGGATTCTTATCAGTTTATGTTGAAGGGAGAGGAGAATTTGGCCAGAAAACAAAGCTAGCGGGGAAGAGGTAAAGGCCCAACCCCCCAAAAAATCAAGGGAATTACCCTTGACGGAGAACATAAGTCTAAGGATGAAAATAAGAAACCACATAGTCATTCGTAAGGAGGAGGAAGTTCCCAAGAAAGATAGGGTGGTGGAAGAATTTCTTCTAGAGGAATCCATCACAAGCATACTTCTCATGAGTGAGGAGGAACTCCTAAAAGAATTCAAGGAATAAAAGGAGATGAAGTTTTTTTTGGTGAGGAAACCCACAGTTATCCTTACAATTACTTCAATGAATGATTTACCTGAAGAAGTTCAGGAATTGCTAGATAATTTTGCTAACATAGTGGTGGATGATCTACCTAACTCATTGCCACCCATCAGAAGCATTAGTCACCATATTGACTTGATGCCAGGAGAAAGTCTACCAAACAATGTGGCATACAGATTGACACCTCGAGAGAATGAGGAAGTGAATAACCAAGTCCAAGAGTTGTTAAACAAGGGTTTGGTCAAGGAAAGCTTGATTCCATGCATAGTACCAACTATGTTGAGTCCAAAGAAAGATGGAGGATCGAGAACATGTACAGACTCAAGAGCCATAAAAAAGATCACCATCAAGCAAAGATCTCCTTTACCTATAATGGATGATCTAATGGATTGTTTAAGTGGAGAAAATTTATTTTCTAACATAAATTTGAAAAATGAATATCACCAGATTAGAATGAGAGAAGGTGATGAGTGGAAGACAGCCTTTAAGTCAAATGAAGGTTTGTATGAGTGGCTTGTTATTCCATTTGGCTTAACAAATGCCCCGAGTACTTTTATGAGGCTAATGAATGAAATATTGAAGGATTTCATTGGCAAGTTTGTGTTTGTATATCTAGTTGATATACTAATATTTAGAAAGACTAAAGAGAAGCATTTGAGGCACCTAACGCTAGCAATGAGGAGACTACGGCAGTAGAAGCTATTGATAAATCTGAAGAATTCCACTTTTATGAAGACATAAATCATTTACTTGGGTTTTGTGATCTCTTCAAAATGAACTGAAGATGGATCCAAAGAAGGTGAAAGAAATCAAAGAATGGTCATCTACCATGAGCATGTTTGAGGTAAGGAGCTTCCATGGATTAGCGAGTTTCTATAGGAAGTTCATCAAAGACTTCAATGGAATTTGTGCACCAATGATGGATACTGTGAAGAAAAATCACAAGTCTTTTAAATGGATAGAATAAGCTCAGAGGAGCTTCAATATACTGAAGGAGAAAATAATAGAACGACCAATTCTGGTCTTGCCGAATTTTGAAAAGACATTTCAAGTAAGATGTGATTCAAGTGGAGTTGCAATTGGAGCAGTTTTGAGTTAGGATAATATACTATTGCCTATTTCTGTGAGAAGTTGAATGAAACCAAGAGAAAATACTCCACGTATGACAAGGATTTTTATGCCATAATTCAAGCCTTGAAGAAGTGGAGACATTGCCTTGTCCCATAGGAATTTGTCTTGTATAGCAATAACCAGGCTTTACAATTCATAACTAGATAGGAAAAATTGAATTAGAGGCATGCAAAATGGGTTGAGTTTATGTAGAATTTTACTTTTGTCATAAAACATATTGCTGGGAATCCTAACAAAGTTGTTGATGCATGAAGGAGGAGATGCTTGATTCTGCAAGAATTTTAGGTGAAGATCTTGGGGTTTGAACACCTTAAGGACATGTATTGTGATGATATAGATTTGAAAGAAGCATATGAAGCATGTGAAAATCATGTGTTGAGAGACGGGATCTGGTGGGAAGAGTACATGATCTAAGAGGGATTTTTTTTCAAGGGAAATCAGTTTTGCATATCAAAGTGCTCAACGAGGGATAATCTTTTGAAGGAAAAGCATAGTGGAGGATTGGTTGGAAATTTCTGCCACGATAAAAAGTTTGCATAGTTGAGCAATTCATACTATTGGCCATGTATGAGATAAGAAGTGATAAAGTTTGTGAACAGGTGTAGAATCTACCAACATGCAAAAGGAAAAAGACATAACATTGGATTGTATCAACCATTTCCATTACCATAGAGGCCTTGGGATGAAATAAGCATGGATTTTGTGTTGGGATTGCCAAGAATGCAAAGAGGATTTGATTCCATATTTGTGGTGGTAGATATCTTTTCAAATATGGCACACTTTATGCCATGCCAAAATACTAGTGACGAAATGCATGTTGCAAATATGTTTTTCAAGGAAGTTGTAAGACTTCACGGCCTACCCAGAAGCATTGTCTCGAATAGAGACACAAAATTTGTTGGACACTTTTGGAGAACATTGTGGAAGAATTTGGGGACAAATTTGTCCTTCAAATTAGCTTAACACCCTTAGACATATGGACAGACTGAGGTGGTAAATAAAATTTTGGGAAACTTATTGAGGAGTCTGGTCACTGAGCACCATAATCAATGGGATCAGATTCTTCCACAAGCATAATTTGCATACAATGACTCACCAAATAGTATCACTGGAAAGATCCCATTCCAAATATTGTATGGAATGCAACCCAGAGGAGTATCTGAGTTGATATACTTAGAACAAAGTGATATCAGGAGCGTTGGAGTAGAAGATTTTGATGTAAAAATACAGAGGCTCCATAGCCATATCAGAGGACAGTTGCAGAGTTCTAGCCAGGAGTACAAACACAAAGCTGATCAACATCATAGAGAACTTCAATTTGAAGTAGGAGATCAGGTTCTAGCACATCTCAAGAAAGAAAGGTTCCCTAGGGGAGCATATAACAAGTTAAAAATGAAGAAGATAGGGCCATATAAGATCTTGAGGAAGTTTGATGAAAACTCTTATGATATTTAGATGGAAGATGATGTGGGCATATCACCCATATTTAATGTTTCAGACCTGTATCCTTACAGGGACGATGACATCGAGGGGTCATAAGATTAGGTGAAGGTTCAGTGGGGGAAACAAATTCCTGCAGCAGAGAAACCACGGATGGAGAAGATCGTTGATCAAAGGATCGAAAAAAATACTATGAGGAAGATGTATTTTGAATATCTGGTCAAGTGGAAGGGACACCCAATAGAAGATGCCATTTGGGAAAATGAAACTGCTATTCACAAGCATGGAAAGTTGGTGCAGGAGCTCATGGACTGGAGTCCATGAATTTTTGTCAAGGGGAGTATGATGAAAGAGCATCACTGGCAAGCACGTGGGGCAAGACCTATCAGTGTCTGGGAATCTTTACGAGATCTCAATGCTGGCATTTCAATTGATATTTTTAAATCTTCTTTAACTCGGTGCTAGAAAAATCTTTGAGGCACGCTTGAGCGATTGCGGGCAAAAAGGGAGTTTCCACTCTGACTCTGGAATATGATTGCACTAGAATATCTGTCAAGATAAGTTTTGATGTAGAAAAGTAGCCAGGGGAGACCCTAAAATCCCTCTGAGATAAATAAAGGGTTTGTATGCCCAAATGAGGCTAGTAGTTGAATGGATGGAAGTAGTTAGAAGTTAGTAGTAGGAAGTTAGCTGCAACTCTGTAGGAGATTTCTGATTTTTTTAGTTCTTGTTTTTTAATTTACAGTTGTAACCATTTTTTACTTTGGAATATAAAAAAGGAAAAGTGATCCAATTCATAGGGTGGACATTGTTTACAATTCCCTGTTATTGTGTTTTCATGAATGAATGAATGGATTTCGTTATGAACAGATGGAACTGCAAATGTTAGGATAAGTTTTAATTGTTTCTCTTCTGTCAAGTGGTACAAGGTGTGCACACAGAATGCAAGGGACAAAATTTATTTCATCTCCGAAGCTCAGAGGAGATAATATGAAACTTCTCCCTTTGCAAGGAGTGCAAAGAGACTGGTGTAAGGTGTGCACAGTAATCCACAAGAATTCAAACCTTACGTAAGATCTAGTGCAATGATTGCACAGATCCAAGATTCGACTAAGTGTCAAAGAGACTTTATAAGAATTTGAAGAACCAAAAAATGAGAATGCCAGGAGAGCGAGAGGAATTTCTCTTCAGGAAATCCTTCGTATCTGATTTATTGAAACCCCTGAATGCAAGGAGTGCACGGGAAGTTGAAATCTTCATGAAGGCCGAGCTCAAGAGAGATGGCACTTTTCATAAGTGTAGTCAAATTCCGAGATATGGACTCAAGGTAATTTCAAAGGTAGGGAACTTTTAAGACTTAGAAATTTTATGAGTCAGATAAGTCAAACATCAGGAGGAGGAACGAAAACAACCATTCGATCAGTTGTGAAAAGGATCTAGACCATTAAATTAGCATCTAGTGACTAGAGGAAGTGTAGGGAAAAGATCAGATCAGAACCATTAGATATGAGTGTGTGGGCCAACAGTCATTGGATCCAAGGATAAGTGCACGGGTGTTAACCCTTGGAAGTGCACAAGGTGAGCAAACTCGCGAACCCCAAGTTCGCGAAATGGTCACAGTCGTTAATCGAAAGAAATCCTCGGTCGTAGATCTGATCCCAAGAAATTTGTGAGTTCGGATATCGGGAGAAGAGAAGGGAGAGGTCCTCCAACTTCATGAAATGCAAAGTCCCAAGTTCGTGAAGGATAAGGCAAGATCGTTGGATCACACGGGTCGTGGACCATTGATTTGAGGTAAGGAGAACCTAGATTTTGGATTTCGGAAATCGGGATAACAAGAGAACAAGATATTCTGGGGACGTGAAATGTGAAACCGCGAAGCACTCGAGATATTGTCCCCAGGTCATAGTGATGGGTCATATCGTCGAAGGTTGAGGGAGGAGCTAGCATGCGCTAGGTCCCACTTCGGGATTTTGGGAGTTAGAGAGTCGGGGTTGACGCATGTGCAAACACCCGACACGCGAAGTCACGAAGAGCCTTTTGATCAGGCGACCGGTCACGGTTGTGGTCACGGAAAGTAAGGCTCTTAGTATGGGAGGAGATAGCGTTCGATTCGCATGGAAGTTTGACAATTCTCAGGAGAGAACCCGCAGGTCTCATGCAACCTGTGCATTTGGAGAAAGGACCTGTGTAAGTGGGTTTGGATCCTAACAGATACCCAAAGATTCGATTTGACTCAGTTTCTTGATCGATCCTAGACCGGGAGGTTTTGCGTCCCTTAGGAGAAAAGGGGGGTCTGCATCAGTTACAATTAATGAAAGTTTCCCAAAGGAGCTTAAACACCTTGTCTTTGGGAATCCCCACTTGAATTAATGTGTTATGAGCATTGTCGATTCTTGGAAATATGGGAATTGACATCACATTTAATTTAGATCATCTTTTTTAATTTTAGACTCGCCATAATTAAATTTTCTTTGTTATCTTTCCTCCAACAATCACCATAGTGTCATTTCCTTTGTTATCTTTACCTCCACACTTCGACTTATACAAAACCAAAAACAATTATTCATAGGTTATGAATGAAAATTGTAATAACATTGGGAGCCTATTAGTAATATTAATTACAAATGAGTTGTTGAATGCCAATTTTGAAGAGAAAACAATAGACGTTGAGAAAACCCAAGAAAATTAGGTCATTTATATTTTTTCATGTTCACATGTTCCATCTCACTAATATTATCAAACATGTTGATTCATAGTTATTTTATTACAATCATAATGCTATGTGTTTTCCTATTAAAATTTATGACATGGTTGTAGCTTCTATATCTAACATGATTATTATTTTAGCACATTGGTGGGCCTCTCAACTACATAGTATGTAATTCACAGTGTCCAGATTAAAACAATAGTTAGTGGGAACAAAACACATAACTAAGAAATGAATTGAAATATAGAAAAAATCCACCAATCTTATACAAGTTTGTTCAAGTTCATCATAAAGATAATGCATAATTTTTCTTTGTTTTACTTAAAAATATTTAGTGATTATGTTTGGGATTAAAAACTCTATTAAGCTTGGTGAAAATTTATAAATTGTATGTTCTTAATTAAGTTTAGATATAAGATTGAAAAAAATGAACCTTGTCAACCTTACAAAATATAAAATTGATATTACAACAATGAGAATTGTGATTTTCTTCAATCAATTTATAGCATCATCAAATCCTCACTCCTTTGTTCTCTAAAAGGATCATTCCCCTTTTCTCGATTATGTGCATCTTTATCTATCACAATCTTTCATTCTCTTCTTCTTGTTTCTAGCAACATTGACATCAATGTGATGATGCTTTGAGAATATTTTGAGAATACCCACATCTCTCTTTCCCCTTGCCTCATCCCAACATCACGAGACATATCCTTTGTAGCATTAATGCTTGGAACAACATTTTTAAAGTTGGGTGGAATTATTAAGAAAGCTAGGGAGAAGGTAATGATTTGAGAGATAAAGTGAACAATCAATATCCTAAATAAAAATAATATGCTTGGTGGTCCTTATGCATATTTTTCTTTAGTTTTTTGTTTCTATGGATGTTGGGAAGCTCCAAATCATAAACATGTTAACCTAAATAATAATCAATGGATGCAATCATGCTATATTTTCGTGTTCCTAGTGGCCTATAACACGAGTAAGGTCTATTCAATATTTTTATAGTATTTTGATAGAAATATCACCCTTCAACAAAGGCCTCAAGATCCAGTGTGATTTCTTCTTTTCTAATGAGATAAAGAATGAACTTGACTCCCATGTTTAATTATGCAAGAGCATTGAGAGCATGGATATGGGTATGTCAAAGATCCAATATGAAGATGATGATGATGGTGATGCATGGAGAATAAAGGTATAGTTTTGCAGATCATGACGATAAAATGGTTGATGAATCATGTATGAGAAAGAGTTTCCTAGTGAACTAGAGGATATAGTAGATGGAAACCCATGTATTCTAGCAGATGGTTACTTTTTTATATGGACTTCAACCATTTTTTTGTTTGCATGTGAAAGAGGAAGAAGATCAAAGATGAATAAGTAAGAGCTCAAATATCGTGGAAGATCGAATATTAATATAAAGGAAAAGAACTTAGAAGATGGAAATGAAACCAATTTAATGAATATTTCTCATAAAGAAGGGGACATTCCTATTTCTAATGTTTAATGAAAATATGAAGAAAAATGTAATAATGTAGAATAATTCTAGAAGTCTACGCAGGAATGAGAGATGGAGAGAAATGAGTAGATGTAGGGATTAATATTGTTGAGAGAACCATGGAGATATTGTGGAGAGATCATAGGAGTTAATTGTAGAGATGATTATATATATTTTTGAATTGATTAGCTAATTATGAAATAATTGTTATGGTCACCTATAGTCATATAAGGGACCATTTGTACACAAGTTGAACACACATGAATGATTAATTAATAAAGTTTCCCCTTCGGGGGTTTGAGATATTTCTTGTGTCCCTTGCTTCATAGTTAATGTAGTGTCATGGGTTTATGTATTCTGTTTCCACGGCTTTCTAATCATTTTCGTATCATAACATGGGATTGAAATTTGAGGTCATTGTTGAATTTAAATAGTATTAAAGAAAGAATTGATGAGATAATTGTTTTCTCATAATGTGAGGATATATGCTCATTAGGTGTTTATTCCAATTGACAAAGGCCATCATTAATGATCTCAGAGGTGTTGGAGAAATTTCTATTTTCGACTCACTAGTTCATTGAGAGTTAACTCACTAGTTCTATTTTAGACTTTCTATTTAGATCATCACTATTATGCATGCATGCATTCCTAAGGAAAGCTAACTGCTTGATTGTTTTTCTTAATTATGGAATTTTATTTCCTATATATGAGTGTATTCCACTCATTCATTGTATCAAAATGATCATCATTGATTAGCTCATTAGAGTAGTGTGAATATATTTTCTCATTCTTCCATATTGAATCTCTCATCCTTTCTTGATAAGATTTGTTTGTATTTGATTTTTATAGGTCTCATGTGCAAGTTTTGATGAAACATTGACATGGTATATGAGTTACGCTGCTTGGAGAAAGCCACAAAATCCAGAGAATAAGGAAAATCAGAGTTTTGAGGAGAAAAAACTGTGTAAAGAGTGACTATCGCACCTTCTCCCTATCAAAAGGAGAGATCATCACACCCAGACTTACAATTTTTCCAAATCTAGAGTGGTCATGACCAATACACTAACAAAGTGCAACATGGTCCCTCTGTGTATTAAGGAAAGGTGCAACCACCTCTTAAAGTGCCCTTTTTGCAGCGATTTCTCAGTTTTTCACTTGCATATTGAGAGTAAATTTTAGGGGTTCTCAGACACAGTGGGAGAGATGGATACTGCACCAATTCTTCATTAAACATTGGTGGTAATCCACACACCATACAATTATTTTGATTGGAATCCCAAGGATGAATTCCAACTCAGAAGGAAAGGATTGTACAATTTGACGATGGGGACAAAAACAAAACCTACATCAACAATTGAGAAGACCAAATGGGCGAACTTAAAGGATGAGGCCACAAGACTTATTATTGAATTGATTTCAACTGATTTATGGTTTCATGTTGCCACATGCAATACTCCAAATGAAATCTGAACCACTTGGAAAGTCTATTTGGAAATCAGGATGAGATGAGAGGTCATATGTCTGAGGTAGAGTTGAATACTTTGGATCCTAAAAGTTTTGATAATATACAAGATTTACTTACCAAGTTTAAATCTTTGATATTGATCTTGGCATCTTGTGGTATTAATAATTCTACACAAGTAGATCAACTTATTCTAACAATATTTTCTAAGTTAGGACCAGAATATGTTGTCTATGTCTTCACTTTCCATTCTAGCAGATATCTCTTGGGAACAAAGTGGAAGATGCCTACCATGGAGAAATTCATTGATTATGTCACACATGAGCAGGAAAAATTCATTTAGATGGGCCTAATCAAGGATCCCAAAGCACATTCCCTCACCATGCATGATGGAAAAGGATCATCCAAACATAAATGAAAGGGAAACTCACAACATCCAAAGCCAAAGAAGGAGGGATATTCCAAACTCTTCAAGGATTCTTCATGTTCCAAAGACTCTTCAGGTTCAGGTTCCAAAGAGAAGAAGAAGAATAAGAAGAAGAAGGGAAAGAAATGCACTTACTGAAATAAACCAAATCATGAAGAATAAAGATGAATGAAGAAACAAATCGATCTTATGGCTCAGGTACTTCAGTAGAACAAACTTGGAAACTTCATTCCAAAAGGAGCCAAGAAGAAGAAGGAAGAAGATCCCACGTCTAAGAAAGGTAATCATCATGCTCTTGTTGAAATTAATTCCTCATATGATTAATGGATTATATATTATGGCACATTAGATCACATGGTAGAAAAAAAAAAAATTACTTCTTTGAGTTCATGCTCAAGACCCCCTATTCTCATGGGGGATTATACTCCAGTAGTAGTAGCAGGAGAGGGAAGAGTGGAACTCCCTAATGGAAGTTTTGAGAATGATTTACATGTTCTAAATCTCTCTATAAATATAATCTTAGTTTATCATATCACTCAAACATGTAAAAGGGTTGAATTTACATCAGATACATTTTATGTACTTGACATGCATGGAAATTCCATTATTGTAATCGGTGAGGTAGATAAAAAAATTAAGGTTGTATAAATTCACTAAGTTTTTTTACCATAAATCCTCTTTAATACTAATGCATGTTGATGATAGTAGTAGAGTATGGAATGAGAGATTTTGTGATTTAAACTTCAGGTACATGCAACCACTTTCCAGGCAAGGAATGGTAAAAATCTTGCCAGATATTTAATTTTCTAAAGGGGTTTGTGAAGGTTGCATTCTTGGCAAGCATCTTGAAGAGAAGTTTGAAAAAGGGAAGGCAAGGAGAGCCACCTCTTCTGTGGATCTTATTCATAGTGATCACATGGGTCCATTTCCATATATTTCCATCAACAAAGTAAGACATGTCCTTACATTCATTGATGATTACTCATGCTATACTTGGGTTTATTTTCTCAGGAAAAAGTATGATTTTTTTTAGCATCTCAAAGACTTTAAAGATCTAGTAGAGACACAGATTAGGAATAAGATAAATATCCTTCATACAGATAATGGGGGGTAGTATATCAACAAAGATGTTCAAAATATTTGTAGTGAGGCTGGTATCTAGTTGTAGCATATAGTTCCATACACTCCACAACAAAATGGAGTTGTTGAAACTTGAAAGGAAGAACATATCTCTCAAGGAGATGGCCAATTGCATGTTGCATGCGAGGTCTCCTCCTTCTAATATTTGGGATGAGGCTCTTAACTATGATGATTATATACATAACATATCTCCTCATATATTTTTTGAGGACATGACACCTTTTGAGGCTTGGATAGGTGACAAACCAGATGTAACACACTTCCGCATGTTTGAAGATCGAGCATGGGCCCATATTCCTTCTCAAAAGAGGAAAGAATTAGATCCACAGAGAACACATTTCATATTTATGGGATATCCAGATGATGTGAAGGGTTACATGTTGATTGATCCCTCTACAGACTGACTCATCATTGAGCGCAATGTTCAGTTTGAGGAGGGTCATTTTCATGCACCTCCAGTGAAACATGCAGAGATTCGTGTGCTTCCATCAGTTACAAACATCAGAGATCATGATTCCATACACTCATATGCTACATATTCAGACTCATATTCAAAGGATTTTGTACATGGAGTTGAGAAGGTAGTACAAACAAAGGAGGATCCAGTGTCAGAGCTTTAGTAGATTCCCAAGTGGGAATAGTCCACACTTTAGGTAGTATGTGATCTAAAAATGAAGAAGACTTGTATTCTTGAAATTATTTGCAAGATTTTAATTCATGTGTTAAAATGCAAATGGATCAATTTGCAACACAAGTTTTATGGAAAATTACTCATTCAAGATGCATATAAACAACAGGAATAAACAGTGAATAGAAAACACATAACACAACAAATGATAAAGGAGTTCACCCCTCTCTTGGGCTACATCTCTTGGTACAGCTTCCAATGGATCTCTTGTATTATTTGCTCAAAGTGCTCAAAAATGTGCTTTACAATGCTCAAAATGCCAAATAGATGGCTCCAATGGCTCAAGAACATCGAAAAACCCCTAGCTGGGCTTTTTCAGCACCTAGTTTGGCCAAAAATTGAAGAAGATAGGCTTCCTGGAAGTCCCCCTTCAAAGTTGTTGTCTTTGGATCGCAAAAATGCACACTTGTTGGCTCAACCTAGCCCCCACACGTTTTTATGCGTTAAAACCCAACACCGGGCGCAACCGCACAAACCGTGTAAACTGTAGGATGGTTATGGACACACCTAGCCCCTAACTGCCAAGGTTGTGGTCGTGTGACCCATATGACCACGCGCAAGTGCAAAAATGGGCTCCATTTTCAAAACCAAATGGATAATGGACAAGTGGCAGGTCATTGGTTTGTATAATCGTTGAAACCAAATCAAAATGCAAATCTGCGCAGGCACGCCAACGATATAACAATGGTCATATGCTATTGTATATACGACCGGGGGCTGGGGCTAAGCCCCAGCCCGGGCCCCACGCCAACCATACACATATGCAAATTTAAATATATATAATGCCATATATATAACAAGGTCTAAATGGTGGCACGTTGGTTGGCGGCCCTTCCCAAGTCTCTTTCCCTACCCGGAGGTCGCAGAGTCGAGTCCTGCCAATTGCAAAGATTTTAAACCATCAACCAGGTGACACGTGGTGGCCATTGATTAGGTCACATGTCACCATACTATTAGCCACCAAGATGCCACATGTCAGAAAGTCATTCATCCACTTAATTTCCAACTGTCCGCCACTCAACCCTACCACGTGTCGTACAAACTGCCATGTCATCATCCGTATGGACTGTACAGTCAGCATCCCTTTTTTTGCCTGTTTGTTGTTTTGAACAGAACGTGATATCTCTCACTCCCGACATTCGTTTGACCCAAATGAGTTGCATTGGGTTCATAACAATGAGGCCTACACTCTTGTTCGATTTGAAGCAATTCCGAGCACTTTGAATTTTTGAGCAAAATTTGATCCCCTGGATCACACCTCCCCATTGGAAAGCTTTTGGACCTCCAAAAGACTATTTTCAGTCTATCTAAATATGAGGGTATAGCTCCCTCACCTTTCCAACCTCAATCCATTTGGATTTTCTTGTATTTGTACCTTTAAGACCAACTCGAAGATACTCCACATTTCCTCGTTTTCAAGTTCACATTCTCCTGTCAAGGATTGTGTCTTCAAGCAGTTCTGTAAGATATTCTAGGAAAAAATCATCTATAGAAGGAATATGAACATGCTCTCCTTGATCATCAATCAAAGGAGGCTCATACAATTTCAAATTCTCAACATTAACAACTGCATACATTTGCATATAAGGAGGCAAATCTAAATGGAAGGCATTGTTACCAATCTTGTCAATAATCTTGAAAGGACCATATTGAATTGGTTTCAATTTTTTACCTTCTCTTTTAAGCCTCTCCTTACTAATGTAAAGCCAAACTTCATCTCCAACTTGGAAACTGTGATCAACATGATGCTTGTCATTTCTCGTTTTGTACTTGGCTTGACTCTTTTCCAACTGCTCTTGCACCATTTGATGTATCGACTGAATTTGTTCAATGAACTTTTCTGCCCTATCAATGTCATATTGACCATCAATAGCAATATCCTTCCGAAAGATAAAATCTAAAGGAGATTTGGGCAAATATCCAAAACATGCTTCAAATGGTGACGTTTGAGTTGAAGAGTGCTTAGCTCGATTGCAAGCATGGTGAATGTAGTGTAAATGCTCATCCCAAAGTTTAGGATGCTTGCTACAATAACCATGAAGAAGATGCACCACCGTTCTATTTACCACTTTTGTCTGACCATTGGTTTGCGAATGAAAAGTTGTGCTCTTTTTAGTTTGGTGTCCATGAGTGCCCATAAACTCGACCAAAAACTTCCAATAAATCAAGAATCCCGATCAAAAATAATGGATTTAGGCAATCCAAAATGCACCCAAACATTTTGAAAGAACATTTGTGTCGTTTGTTCAACTGTAACCTGCTTCTTACAAGGCATCAAAATAGACATTTTTCTAAATCAATCAACCACAACATAAAGATAATCATGATTTCGTCTAGACATAGGTAGACCTCCTACAAAGTCCATAGAAATACTTTCCCAAGGATGAGAAGGAACCAGAAGTGGAGTATACAAACCCAACTTTTGATTGCTAGGGTTGCTTGTGGCACATAACGAACATCCTCGAACATATCTCGAAACACTTTCATTCATTTTAGGCCAATAGCAATACCTTTGAAAATTAGCTATTGTCTTGCCTACACCAAGACTAGCAATAAGAGAAGAATGAGATTCTCTTATTATGTTGATTCTTTCACCATGTGGAATACATAGCTTGCCAAGATGATACAAAATATTATCATGCACATGGTAATCCAATTCCTCAACATGTTTAGAATGACACAAAGTCACATATACTTCTTTAAAATCAGTATCTAAAGCATATTGCTCAACATAACTCTCATGCATGATAGGACTATGCTGAAGAATAACTGAAGCACTAATAATAGGCCTTGAAAGAATATCAACAACTTTGTTATAAATTCCCTTCTTATACCTGATGACCAAGTGGAATTGTTGTAGAAAATCCATCCATATGAAGTGCCTAGCTTGTTGTAGCTTTGTTTGTGATTGTAAGTATTGCAGTGGTTGATGATCTCTGTGGACAATGGTTTCTTTCCCCAACAAATAATGTTTCCATTTTTTCACACTTTGCACCAATGCATACAACTCCTTATCATAAGTAGGATAGTTAATCATGGCACCATTAAAAGTTTTAGAATGAAAACAAATGGGCTTACCATGTTGTAACAAGACTACTCCCATTGCATAATTGCTTGCATCTGCTTGGATTTCAAAAGGTTGTCTTAAATTTGGAAGTGCAAGAACTAGCGTTGAACTGATCCTCTCTTTCAAAGTATCAAAATCCTTTTGTTTCTTGCCTCCCCATTGAAAAACTTGCTTGACACTTGTCACTGCATGTAATGGAGCTGCAATGGAAGAAAAGTTAGCAATAAACTTTCTCCAATATTGGGCTGCTCCCAAAAAACTTCTTACCTCTGTCACATTGTTGGGCTTGGGCCATTCCAATATGACTTTGACCTTGGAGGGATCAATTTTTAATTCACCTCCATCAACAATATTCCCTAAGTAAATAAGTGAAGTATTTCCAAACTCACATTTGGACATCTTCAAAAACAACTTTTCTTTTCTCAAAACATCCAAAACTTGTTTCACATGTATAACATACTCTTCACGAGATTTGCTAAAGATCAAAATGTCATCCAAGTAGACAATAACACAATCATCAAGAAAATGCCTTAAGACATCATTCATAACCCTCATGAAAGTAGCAGGTGCATTACAAAGTCCAAAAGGCATTACCATCCATTCAAACAAACCTTGCTTTGTTTTGAAAGTTGTCTTCCATGTGTCTCCTTCGGCAATCCTGATCTGATGATATCCACTTCTCAAATCTAACTTAGTAAAATATTCAGCATCTTTCAATTGATCAAGCAAATCGTCGATTCTAGGAAGAGGATAATGATTCTTTACTGTAAATTTGTTCAAATCCCTGAAATCAACACACATACACCATGTACCATCTTTCTTTGGCACTAACACAATTAGATATCCACATGGCGATGAACTTGGTACAATAACCCCTTTGTCGAGCAACTCTTGGATTTGTTTTTTAATTTCGGCATTCTCCATGACTGACATCCTGTACATACCAATGTTTGGAAGATGACAATCTTGCTGCAATTGAATTTCATGTTGAATACCCCTTTTTGGAGGTAATCCCTTTGGTTCTTTAAACATTCCATCATATTGATTAACAACCTCATATAGATCAGATTTTAACTTTGCATCACAACCTTGGAACACTTCGTTTTCAATATCATCTTTGGGTTTAATCATTAAGAGAAAAAAATTCTTTCTAGCATTGACTAATCTCTTCATTTGTCCCGCATTAACAAGTGATAAATTCATCTTCTTTGTATGGGCTCTAAAAATGTACCCAACTCCATTCTTAAACAAGTGATACTTATTCTCATGACAATGAAAAATAGCTTTCCTATCATATAAATATGGGCTTCCCAACACAATACCACAGATATCCAAAGGAATAACATCAAGCTCTACCTCATCAATAAAATTTGCA
>ML777033.1:614816-625815 GCA_009831015.1 Picea engelmannii | reverse complement strand
CAAGAGGTTAATATTTTACCATGTTTCTTCATGTCCTCCTGAGTCTTGGATTCCCACCAAATGAGTGTTGCACTATCCAATCTTAAAGAAGCAAGTTGAATCTTAGTTTCATCATCTTGAATTTTTTGTATCCTACAATACACAATCTGACGAATCCAATTATCTAATTTCTCAGCATTTACTTCTCCATTGTACATTGCCAATTCGAAGTTAATATCAAGCTTTAATAAAGGAATTTGTGAAGGAATTTTACCATGTCCTTTTGGAGAATTCATAAGAGGTCTGTAATTGGTAGAAGAAGAAGAAGATGGAGGTGAGGGTGGTGGAGAAGCACCATTCCCTCCATTTCCATTAGGAGTTTTATCACCACTATCTCCCTTGTGCTTTGAAGGGTTGGATCCTTCACCTTGCAATCCTGTATTCCTTTCCATCAAGAGTTTCATCATTTCTCTCATTTCCATGACAGCCTTTATGAGATCTTCATCTTCTGTAGGAATATGTTCATGACTCTCTTCATGAGCCATACTTGGTTAATGCCTCCTTGAAACTTGCGGTGATGATATAATCTTCCTCCTTGAAGGATGTGAACTTGGCTCTACAAGTTGACCTTCTCCTCTTGTGAGTTTCAACCTTGTGAGCATCAGAAAACAAAACACTTGCAAATACCAACTTGATCTAAAAATGAAGAAGACTTGTACTCTTGAAATTATTTGCAAGATTTTAATTCATGTGTTAAAATGAAAATGGATCAATTTGCAACACAACTTTTATGGAAAATTACTCATTCAAGATGCATATAAACAGTAGCAATAAACAGTGAACAGAAAACACATAACATAGCAAATGATAAAGGAGTTCACCCCTCTCTTGGGCTACATCTCCTGGTCCAGCTTCCAATGGATCTCTTGTATTATTTGCTTAAAGTGCTAAAAAATGTGCTTTAAAATGCTCAAAATTCCAAATAGATGGCTCCAATGGCTCCAGAACATCCAAAAACCCCTAGCTGGGCTTTTTTGGCACCTCGTTTGGCCAAAAATTGAAGAAGATAGGCTTCCTGAAAGTCCCCCTTCAAACTTGCTATCTCTTGATCGCCAAAATGCACCCTTGTTGGCTCAACCTAGCCCCCACATGTTTTTATGCGTTAAAACCCAATACCGAGAGCAATCGCACAAACCGTGCAAACTGTAGGATGGTTATGGGTGCACCTAGCCCCTAACTGCCAAGGTTGTGGTCCTATGACCCATATGACCATGTGCAAGTGCAAAAATGGGCTCCATTTTCAAAACCAAATGGATAATGGACAAGTGGCGGGTCATTGGTTTGTATAACCATTGAAACCAAATCAAAATGCAAATCCACGCACGCGCACCAACGATATAACAATGGTCATATGTTATTGTATATATGACCGAGGGCTGGGGCTAAGCCCCGGCCCGGGCCCCACGCCAACCATACACATATGCAAATTTAAATATATATAATGCCATATATATAACAAGGTCTAAATGGTGGTGTGCCGGTTGGAGGCCCTTCCCAAGTCTCTTCCCCTACCTGGAGGTCGCAGGATCAATTCCTGCCGATTGCAAAGATTTTAAACCACCAACTAGGTGACATGTGGCGGCCATTGATTGGCCCATGTGTCACCATACTATTAGACACCAAGATGCCATGTGTCAGCATCTCATTCATCCACTTAACTACCAACTATGCGCCACTCATCCATGCCACATGTCATACGGACTTCCACGTCATCATCCGTATGAACTGTATGAACTGTACAGTCAGCATCCCATTTTTTTCCTGTTTGTCATTTTGAACAGAACACGATATCTCTCGCTCCCAATGTCTGTTTGAACCCAAAAAGTTGTGTTGGGTTCATAACGACGAGGCCTATGCTCCTGTTCGATTTGAAATGATTCCGAGCACTTTGAATTTTTGAGCAAAATTTGATCCCCTGGATCAGTATGTGTCCTTTCAGGGAATCCATTGGATTCAAGGAGGACTCGATATCATCATGAGGAGACCTCTCGTGTACTTTTATCTTCTGAACCTTCTATTCCCATGCATTGCTATATGAATCCTTTGACCTACAAATCTACATAGAGGCTGTGGGAAATCCTTTATGGGAAGCAGCCATGCAGGAGGAGTATGAATCACTCCTAGAGAATCAGACTCGGGATCTGGTTCCACTTCCAACAAGGAGTAAACTTTTCATATGAAAATGGGTCTATAGGACCAAGAGAGTAGAAGATGGTCAAGTGAGTAGGTATAAATAAAAAATAGTTGTAAAAGGATTTCAGCATATTCATGGGATAGATTATGATGAGACATTTCCTCCTGTAGAAAAGACAAACACCATTCACTTGGTTCTAGCCACTGCAACAACTAAAGGATGGGAATTTCACCAGATGGATGTGAAGAATGATTTTCTTCACGACGATATTTCAAAGGAGATCTACATGGAGAAGCCACATGGGTTCATTCAGAACTCATCTTTAGTATGTATATTGAAGAAGTCACTCTATGGCCTCAAGTAGGCACCTAGAGAATGGTATGAAAAGATGGATTCCTATCTTCCTTCACATGATTTTTTTATATGTAAATATGATTGAAATGTTTACATGATGAGGAATATTGACTCTTTGATGATTTTAGTACTATATGTTGATGATATTTTGATAATTGGTAGTTCTTTGTTTTTCATTGTTGCGGTCAAATATATTTCGCATAACAGGTTCTCTATGACAGACATGAGTCCACTTCATTACTTTTTAGGTCTTGAGATTAGTTAGGATTCTTTAGACATCAAACTTTCTCAGGATAAGTATACTAGGGATCTTCTGGATAGATTCCACATGATAGACTATAAGTCTGCACCTACACCCTTCTTGTCTGGGATCAGAGTTGAGGATGGCATGGATACACCATTAGTGGATTGCACTTTGTATCGACAGTTCATGGGGAGTCTTTTGTATCTCACCCACACCCATCCAGATATCTCATATGTAGTAGGAGCAGTTTCCAGATGCATGCAGGAGCCCCATGATCTACCCTGGAAGGTTACCAAGCACATCCTTAGATATGTTTAGGGGACCATGAGTTATGGGATTCACTATGCATATAGTTTTTCATTATATCACATTGGATTCACAGATTCATATTGGGCTAGTGTTGGCATAGATCGCAAGTCCACTTTTGAGTACACTCTCAATTTGGGGTTAGGCCCTATTGGTTGGTCAAGTAAGAATAACTCAACCATTTCTTTATCTTCTGTAGAGTTTGATTATATAGGAGCATTCAAATGAAACATTCATGCACTTTGGATTCAACACTTCCTTACCAATATTGGTATTCATTTTCACTGTCCAACTGTCATATGGTGTGACAATCAGAGTACATTGATATTTTGCAGATATCTAGTACAACGGAAACGAGCCAAACACATTGAGGTCCACATGCATTTCATCAGAGATCTAGTACATGACAGGACCATTGATCTATAGTTATGTCCTTCCTCTAAACAGACTATCGATATCTTCACCAAGACCTTCACTGGACAAAAGTTTCAAAATTTGTGGGATCGTCTTGGAGTGAAGAACACAATAACCTAGTAGTTTCCATTTCTTCTTTTGATAAATTGTCTTTTGAGGGGGGATTTTATTCCCATGTGGTTTTACCTCTTTCCTCATTTTTATTCAGTGTTCATTAGTTTCATTGTACATGAGTACCTAATATGGCCTATTAGTCGGGACTCATTTTTAATCCATAGTCATGTTCAGGGGTGGTGTTGGAGAAATTTATATTTTCGACACACTATTTCAGTGGGATTTAACTGACTAGTTCTATTTTAGACTTTCTACTTAGATCATCACTATTATGCATGCATGCATTCCTAAGGAAAGAAAATGGGCTAATTTTTTTCTTAATTATGGAATGTTCTTTCCTATATATGAGTGTATTCCACTCATTCATTGTATCACAATGATCATTATCCATTAGCTCATTGGGGTAGTGTGAATATATTTTCTCATTCTTCCATATTGAATCTTTCATCCTTTCTTGATAATGTTTGTTTGTAATTTTTTTAGATAGGTATCCTACGCAAGTTTAGATGAAACATTGCTAGGAGGAATGATAGTTTCATGGAGGAGAGGAATAACCATTTGATTCTCTGCATAACAAGTTTATTTACCTGAGTAATTTTGGTGGAATTCAACCAGTGGGCTATGAGAACTCGACCTACCTGTAGATAGTGGGGTCATTGTATTGATTCTTGTGTTGGATCATTGATAGGTTCAAGGAGTCAAATTCTGAGAAAATGTTTTTTGTTTTTTTCAAAGAGGCTTGTGCCTGAAGAGAAATCCTCCATTCAAAACAGACTGGTAATTACTTCTTGGCTACCTTGCACTTGAATATATAGTCACTGTTCATATTACAATGAAATACAATGTCATCATCTATGGAGGCCTGTAAGTAAATGTTGAACAATGTAGTGGATTGGAAACGTAGGATCTGGTTGCAATTATTAATGCAAACCTGTGACCAGCCTATATCATTCTACAAAATTCACATTGATGATTGATTGTAACTCTCTCACACTTAGGTAATATCATTGTTTAAGCATGGATGAATGTGATATTATTTTTGCCGAAAATATGTCATTTGTCATATAAGAAAGCGATCACCATGAGGAAGGATGGAGCGTCCAACTGAAATAATCGTAGAAGACAGGGATAAAGGAACGATTGTTTGATCTGGTTGCAATGATGGCCATGGAATCCATGACTATGGAGTAAAAGCAGGCTATTGAAGGTATGGAGAATGTAAATTTCATATGTATAAGTTGTTGAAGGTACACATACGGAATAATATTATGCTTGGAGATTGCATCGAATAGCTACACTAATAGAATAATATGCTATTATGCGAGCCTTGTCTCACGTGCATAGAGATCATGGTGATTTATGTATACAATATTTTAAAGTCATCAATGGTATTGTATTTGCATAGGATTTGAGCCACATGTATGAGTTTTATTTTTGGAGCTGATTTCTAATCTCTATATAAATTTGTAATAGAAAGAAGAAAAAATTCCAACAATAAGAAAAACTTCCTACAACAAGAAAGTTGTAACAGAAAGAAGAAGAAATTCCAGTTGTAGTTGGGTAAAAGTTGTTGAGATAGCTCCATAGTTGCAAATGTGGGTAGAGTTATCTAGAGAAAGGAGTAGGTGTAGCTCTTGAAGGAAAGTGAGAAAGTGCAAAATCCTACAACTATGGTAGCTGAAGAGCAGAGGAATCTCATAAAGTTCTAGCAGAAGGAACCAGGAATACCTAAAGACCAAGTTCAGGAAAGAAGCTTGGTGAGGTATTGTGTAGCAGGGTGAAACAAAATTGTTATTTAAAAGTATATTTGCATCTCACAATGAGAATAGAGAATCTCACAAAGAAAGAGAGGAGCATGACTATGGATAGTCAGGTAAATGGTTCAGAGGGAAGCCACAATAGAGAGAAAGAATACATAGAATCAGATGCTAGGGAAGCTGAAATAGAAGGACTCCTATGCATGAACAAAAATAAGCAAGATGCGAGAGGAAAGGAAAGAAACAAGGATGCAAGGAAAGAAAAATAAAGAAGCAACAAAAGACATACACAATAAAGTGTCAAAATTGAAGCAACGAAAGTGTGAAGAACAAAGAACCAAGCAAAGAAAGGTATAATTAGAAGTATTGTGTGATTTTGGATGTAGATACAATAAATCCATGAAGTATGACATCCCTAAGAAGTTTAATACTCCTTGAATAATGTATCGATGATGGTATTGGTCCTAGATTTGTATAAAAGATAGATTTGCTTGAGTTGAAATTTTAAAATTGTATGTACCTAATGTAAGCCTAATGAGGCATGTATTACCCATAATTTGTTAAGTTTGTGGTACTCTAACAACCACATTGTAATGGTTTGTGTTCAGTTGAACCATTGATATAATGAAATCCATGAGAGATAATTTCCTCAACTGTGGGATGAACCACTAATTTGAGGCAGTCTACACATGGCGTAAACGTCGATCTGAGGAAATCAGTGAGATTGCAAGTCATGAAAAGAGGATTTCATGGAAAAATGTGAAACATAAGTTTGCGAGATGATAGGGAATGCATGGACAAGAGTCCATGAACAATTTTTTTTCCTTGGGAGTCTGATGCATGAGCATAAAGAGCATGGCAATGGGTATGTCAAAGATCCAAGATGAGGATGATGTTGATGTTGATGTTGATGTAGGGAGAATAAAGGTACATGTATGCATATTGTGATGGGAAAATGGTTGATGAACCATGTACGAGAAATATTTTCCTATTGAATCGATGGATACACTGGCTGACAAGCCATGTATTCCGATAGATGGTTACTTTTTATATGGACTTCAACACTGTTTCTTTTTGTAGGTGCAAGAGGAAGAATATCGAGGATGAAGAAGGAAGAGATTAAATAACATGGAAGACCAAATACGAAGATAAATGAAAAGAACCTAGAAGATGGAAAATGGACCGATTTAATGAATATTTGATCTAGGTGGAAATCGATGGCCACCCACCTATTCCTCTATCTCAAAACATGGGTCTCCATTGTGGCTTTTTTTCTACATTTTTTCGGGTCTTGAACTTATGGCACTGTTTTGAGGCCCTAAACAACATTTTTGGGGTAGACAATGCCTAACATATGTATATAGATAAATGTTATTTCAAATAGGATATGTACTGCTTAGTTAGACCTTTCCGACGAGGTATAAAACACCCCAAACTGAGATTGTATGCAAAAGTTACGCACTTGGGAAGTTGATGTATCAACTACCCCCATCAGGGCCAACAAAACTTTTATCATTTCATATTTTGGGTTTAGGGTTTTGGATCCTCATTGAAAACATCATATTCTTTCGAATGAGTGTATCTATCACATATCTTCTCAAAGATAAGTTGCCACCATTATAGTGAGTTCATTCACTCTATATTTTTACAGATTCTATACATTTCTTTCATTAATAAAAATCATGCATTATTGTATCTCTATGTTTGTTGCAATATATCTATGTATTTACTTATTATATTTCCTTCTTCATTTATTTCTCAAAATAATTTGGATCAGTGGTTTCAGAGAAGGCTACTCCTTGTCATTTCTTAGTGCATGTCCTCGACGAGGTCAGGGTATATAGAGTTGGTTTTAGAGATAGTTTCTCTTGAGGAAAACCGTTCTCGCCAGCACAAGTGACCTCCCATGGTGGAAGAAAAGAGAGATGAGGGAGTAGAATATCCCATAAATTGGTTTCTAGCAGAAGCCCTCGCGCAATAGAGGAACAATGTGTTGGAGAATTTTTCCCAAATCCTTCAATGATTTCCAACAATAGCAAGTGTGTCTTCACCAAGAAATCTCTTTGGATGTGCTTCCCCATTCAAGGTACATGTTAATTTTGATATTCCCATATTTGAAGGTAAAATCAATGCATATACTTTGTAAAAGTGGTTAAATGTACTAGAAGGTTAATTCTCTGTCCGCAATTTTTCCAATAGAGAAAGGATCACCTTTGCACTCTTTAAGGCTCTCCCCCATGTCAAACATTGGTGGGAAACTTACTAGGAAAAAAATTCCACAGAGGAGTCTGGAATATTTTGGGCTGAGCCCAGTTGGGATTTTTTTATGGATGTGGTAAAGCATAAATATTTGCCTATGGGAAATTATGATGACCGGTACATGATATGGACCATGTTGTATTAAGAGAGGGGCCAAACAGTGTTGGAGTTCACAAATACCTTCCATACCTTGCATACCAAGATGGGCATCAACGACTCTGAGCAACATCTAGTTATAAAATACCATGGGGCTCTACATAGGTACATCAAAACCAAAATGGAATTTTTAGACATCTCATCATTGGGAGACACTTATCGATATGCTGCAAAAATTGAGCAAAAATCGAAGTAGAAGAACAAGCGGGAATTTGGGTCTGTAAATCTGCAACAACTAAAGTATGGTAAATGAAACCCTAATTCACAGAATAAATAACCTCAAGACAACCATTCCAAGCCACATGAAAAGAAGAGAAACGGGAAGATGAAGAAGGACATTGGGAAGTGGTGCGACTTCCACAAAATCCCTTGGTACAACACCGATGGATATCGCTCAAAATAGTCATTGGTATCCGAGATCAAAGAAACAGAGTCAAGCCATGAATAAGACTATGATTAAGAAAATAATAAAAGGAGACATATAATTGATGTAGAACCCATTGCTAATGTCGTGACCACAAAAATCCAACTAGAAGAACCAGAGGATACTGAGTGTTAGAAAAACAGGATCGCATAGCAATAAAAGAAAACAAATGTGGAAATAAACATAGAAGATGCACAATACAATAGAGAAATAGATATACGTGGTTTATCCAATGTGGGATACATCCACCAAAGAAATTTCCAGGTCCTTCCTTTATTATTATCTAGAAAATGAAGGGATACAACCTAAAACACACCCATTGTAACTTTCTCTTCTTTCTCTCACAATATTCTCACTCATAATACAATATTTGCAAAATGATACATAGCCACAATACATTTCCCTCATAAAAGAGGGTTTCCTTCTAGGGAAAAAAACCCTAACATAACTTCTACCATCATATCTACAACCTTATAATGAACGGTCCAGATTTACTATGAAATTACAATATACATTTACAAGGCAATTTTTCCTTCAAGGTCTTCTCCCCTGAACCCCCGCTAGGGGCCCGCTTGCCCCCAGACCTTGTAGGAGGGGCAAGCCTCCCTGCACTCCCCCACGTGGAGGAGTGTACATTATTTCAGGGTGTAAAGTCTTCATGGGATATAAAAATGGATAGAAACAAAGACCTCTAAATCAAGAATATTATCAAGCTTCACAACCAACATAGAGGGGGAGTGCCTCTTCCATTCACACATGTGGGTGAATGGGACCCCACTGCATGTTATTATTGATAAATAATGACATAAGAACCTAATATTAGGATAGGTCATCAAGTAGTTGGATTTTTCAACAAAACCACACCCACAACCATACCACATAGGGTGGCTTCGTGACAGTCGAGAGATTCATGTCAACCAACAATGTCACCAATCCTACAAAATCAATCCCTTCATTGACGAGGTACTGTGTAATTTTTTCCCAATGGAAGTTTGTGATGTTTTGTTATGATATCCATATATGTGGAAGCGTCATGTTGTTTATGAGTCTTGACCCCACAATGTCATTGTTAAATTTGGGGGCCATCTCTACAAAATACCAAAGGTAGTCCCAACTACTATCCTGATAAAATAGTTCCACAAAGTAATCTCTCATACCACAAAGTGTTTCCTCTTCACAATATGGGAAGAAGGTGAACATAAGGGCACTATAACTACTGCAGCCCCAACCCAAGACCTTTCTATCCAACAGAAGCAGAATTTAGAAGAGCACAAAAATATTGTTGCATCAACTACAGGGGTTCCTCCACACTCTCCAATCCATCAAATTTACATCAAATCCCTTCATACTCCTCATATCACATCTTCACTGACAGATTCTTCCCAAGCTCAAGCATATCATGTAGCTAGATCAGTTGAACGGATCCAACTCCTCTAGCAAAAGGTTCATAAAAACCTTCAATAAGCTAAGCACGACAACTTCTTTAGCAAGGAAAGAAGTTCACCAAGGTTCAGATTCAACAAAAGCTTCCCTGTCTTCTATAGAATCTTGATGCAATGGGGACCATTTATTCCTAACAAGGGTAGAATGATCCAGGAAGAAATTGATGGCCACTGATCTAATCCACTAGTTCAAAATAGGTGTCTCCACCTTGGCAGTTTTTCAGGTCTTGAACTTTCGATGTCGTTTTGAGGCCCTAAACAACGTTTTTTGGGCTCGAAAACGCCTATCATGTAGCCAGAGGAAGATGCTAGGCCATACACAATATGTACTACAATGGCATATAATTCCCCAAATGGAGATCATATGCAAAAGTTATGCCCTCGAGAAGTTGATGTATCAACTACCCCATCGGGGCCCACAAACCTTTTGGATTTTCATCTTCTGGGATTAGGGTTTTGTGTTTTATTTATGTTAAAAATGCCTTTGGAGCCTCATTGTAAACATAATCTTCTTTTGAATGAGTGTATCCATCACATCTCTTCTCATAGATGAACTTCCACCATTCTAGCAAGTTCATTCACTCCGTATTTTTATAGTTTCTGTACATTTCTTTGATTAATAAAAATTGTCCATTATTGTATCTCTCTGTTTCTGGAAATATATTTGTGTATTTATTTATTATATTCCCATATTCATTTCATTCTCAAAATAATTTGGATCAATATTTCTTATAAAGAAGGGGACATTCCTATTTGTAATGTTTAATGAAAATATGAAGAAAAATGTAATAATGTAGACTAATTCTAGAAGTCTATGTAGGAGTGACATATGGGGAGAAATGACTAGATGTAGGGATGAAGATTGTTGAGAGAATCATAGAAATATTATGGAGAGATCATAGGAGTTAATTCTAGATATGGTTATGTATTCATTTGAACTAATTATCCAATTATGAAATAATTGGTATGGTCACCTATAGTTATATAAGGGACGATTTATACACAAGTTGAACACATGTGAATGATTGATTAATAAAATTTCCCTTGCAAGGGTTTGGGATATTTCTTGTGTCCCTTTATTTTTAGTTAATGTAGTGTTGTGGGTTTATTTGTTCCATTGTTGCAGCTTTGTCATCATTTAATCAGGATTCAGGTATGCTCAAAATATGAATATAAAATGTAGTACGCATGCATCATATCGATACATAGAATACATCCTCTCTTATATGAGTGTTCACAGAAATGTTTGATTTTGTGATTGTGTCTAAAGTTTTATATTGCCATTTTTAACACTTCAAAATTATTCCAAACAAAACATGACTTAATAGTTATGAATTATTATTATTATTGATGTAA
>ML777033.1:595115-608183 GCA_009831015.1 Picea engelmannii | reverse complement strand
AATGAAGGATGTACTCTATGTATCAGGTTTGACAAAGAATTTTATTTCTATCTCAGCTTTAGATAAGAAAGGTTTCAGGGTTGCATTCATATATGGTGAATTCCTTATGTGGCCTAAAGGAAAAAGCATAGAAGATGCAATTGTTATTGGAACAAAATAAGGTGGCCTATATAAATTAAAAGGTCACTCAAATGCATCCTTGACTCACTCCACCAAGAGACCATGTGAAATTTGGCATAGAAGACTAGATCACATCAACTACAAATTCTTACCATATGTAAGCAAGGTAGTTACAAGTCTACCATAATTAAATGTTGATCATGAAGGTGTGTGCAAGGGATGTGCACAAGGAAAGAACATAAAGAATAATTTCCTGAAGAGTGATAGTAAAGTAGAAGGAATCTTGGAGATCATCCACTTAGATGTACATGTCCCGATGTCGTCAACCTCTCTTAGTTGGTATGCATACTATGTGTCATTTTTTGATGATTATTCTCACAAGACTTGGTTTTATTTCTTGAAATCAAAAGATGAAGTTTTTGGAAAATTCAAGGAATTGAAAGCCTTGATAGAGAATCTCTCTGAAAGAAAAATAAATACACTTAGGTCAGATAATGGAGGAGAATACACCTAAAAATAATTTGTAATCTTTTGCATAGATGTCAAGATTAAGAGGGAGCTCACCACTCCCTACAATCCTCAAAAAAATGGTGTAGCAGAAATAAATAATATAACTATAATGGAAGCAATGGAGACTATAATCCATGATCAAGATATTCCAATGCACTTATGGGTTGAAGCAGCAAGAACAATAGTGTATGTCCAAAACATATTATCCCATAGTGAACTTGGATTCAAAAACCCCAAAGAAATTTTCTCTGGAAAGAATCCAGAAGTAAGAAATATCAAGATATTTGGTTGTCTAGTGTTTGTACACATTCCAAAACAAAGGAGAACTAAGTTGGAAACTTTAAGAAAGAAGGGAATATTTGTTGTATACTGTGAGGTATCTAAGGCATTTTCAATTTACATACCAGGTTACCATCCTATTCATATCAATAGAGATGTAATGTTTGATGAAGATGCAACACTAAAGAAATAAAGGAGATGCCAACTTGAAGAATTATATGAAGAAGAGCCTGTAGCTCCCAGAGTTGCAGAACCATTGAGGAAAGTTACAGATACCCTTGATGACGAGATTTCAGAAGATCATGATATGACAGAATCTCAAGAACCTACCCAAATGACAATCTCTAACAAGAGAACGCCAACTTGGGAAAGGGAACTTATTTAATATGGAGAGAAGTATGGTGCTCAAGAAGGATCCATGAGACAAGTCAAGAAACCTAAGCCATTCTCTAGTTATATGGCTTTGATGTGTGATCTCATAGAAAAGGAGCCTACTTTCTTTGAAGAATCCATTTAGAAGAAAGAATGGGAAAATTCCATGACAAAAGAATATCAATCCATTATTAATAATGATGTATGGGAAATAGTTCCCAGACTGAAGAAAAAAGATGTGGTATATTCCAAATGGTTATACAAGATAAATCATGTTGCAGATGGAAGTATTGAAAAACATAAAGCAAGTTTTGTTGTTCATGTCTCTTCTCAAAAGAAAGGCATTGATTATGAAGAGATGTTTGCTCTTGTAGCAAAATACACTTCTATTAGAACCATCATAGCTCTTGTAGCCAAGATGAAGTGGAAGTTACCCCAGATGGATATGAAAACAACCTTCTTAAATGGTGTTATTGAAGAAGAAGTATATATAGAACAACCTCAAGGGTTTGGAGTTGAAGAAAGAAAGACTCATGTCTGCAGGTGGAAGAAGGTTTTGTACAAGTTGAAGCAAGCTCCTAGAGCTTGGTATGGTAGAATTGACATTTTCCTGACAAGCTTGGGATTTACCAAAAGTAAATATGATTATAAGCTTTACTTCAAGGTTATGAATAATGATCCAGTTATATTTCTTCTATATGTGGATAAATTATTCTTAACTGGAGAAGAAAATCTCATCACTAATTGTAAGAAGAATCTCGCTACAAAATTTGAGATGAAAGACCTAGGCCCAAGGCACTATTTCTTAGGTCTTGAAGTTTGGAAGATCCCAAATAATATATTCCTTAATCAAGGGAAGTATGTAGTTGAAATACTAAATAGTTTTGATATGCTGGAATGTAAAGCCATGAACACACCCATGCAAAGAAAGTTGAATCTCTTGATTGATACTTCGTAAGAATTGGTCGATGCTACATTATACAAAAATATCATTGGATCGTTGATGTATCTAACGAATACCAAGATAGATATATGTTTTGTTGTGAACACCTTGATTCAGTATCTAGTAGAGCCCATATGTGTTCACCTTGTTTCTGCAAAATGCGTGATGAGATACCTTAAGGGTACGTTGGACTTTGGTCTCTATTATACTAGAGATCATGACTTTAGACTGATTGGTTATACAAATTCAGATTAGGATGGTAGTGTTTCTAATAGAAAGAGCACTTCAGGATGTTGTTTTAGTCTGGGGTCAACCATGAATTCATGCTAGAAAAGGAATCTATCCAATATTGCTCTCATCACGATAGAAGTGGAGTACATTGCAACATGTTCCACTAGTTGTGAAGCCATATGGATTTTAAAGTTTTTGACATGTCTATTTGATCTGGATATGGAAGCAACCATGCTTCTATGTGATAACCATAGTTTCATAAAGATGACAAAGGACCCTATGTTCCATGATAATTCAAAGAACATAGAAATCCGGTATCACTACATTTCTGATATGGTGGAGAGGGGAGTTGTAAAGCTCCAATATGTTGGCACATATGAGTAGGTTTTAGATGTGTTGACTAAGACTCTGTCTCATGTAAAGTTTGAATACTTTAGAGACAAGATTGTTATAGTCCAAAAAGACCTCCCTCGAAAGGGGGAGTGATTTTGATGATACTATGGTATCCTTACCAACAATGGGTAACTCAATTAGGATTTTATATCCTAGGGGATTGATCATCCCTGGAAATATATTGAAGGTCCAATAAGGACGGTCTATGAGAGTACTTGTGCATGTATATGCCAGATGTGGTCAGTAGTGGTAGCTTCAATATTATTTTTATATTCCTAGGGAATCTTATGATTCCTCGAAAGATCCCGAAGGTCTGGTAAGGACAGTCTGTTAGTGTACCACATGGTAACTTTGTTAGGATTTTATATCCTAGGGAATATTATGATTCCTGGGCATATCCTAAGGGACTGTAAGAGTACCATAACATTTTGTTGTTACACCTACCTAGTTCTATTGATATATAATGATGATGATGGTATCTCGGCCTCGTGTTGATGATGTCGTTGTTCCAGCCTCATTCTATTGATGATTTTGTTGTTCCATCCTCGTGTTGTTGATGACATCGTTGTTTCAACTTTGTGTTGTTGTTGATAATTTTATACTAATCTCATGCTATTAATGATGTTGTTGATGTTGTTTCCTTAGAATTATGATAATTGATGTTGATGCACGTGATGATGATGCTACTCTATCTCCATGCTATGAAAGATGATGTTATTGATGATGAAGAAAAACTTCCCATGATTTATAAATATTCCAGTCAATGTTAAAGATGTTGATGATGTTGCTTCCCTCTCTCTCTCTCTCTCTCGATGATGATGATGATGATGTTGTAGAATACCCTTATTGTTAAGGGGGAGTGTTGAAATATTTTAATTGCAAAGTATATTCTACTTATAATTGAGTTATTATTAAATAGATCAATCCCCTTTTGTGGATTGATCATGTCGGGACTTATGTATGACCAAATACCCTTTTTTGGATTGGTCAAACCCTAATCAAATGATGTTAATCGAGAAGTCGACCCCTAGGTCGAATTAAATTTGTTTTATCCACTAGTTGGAGAAGTCATCCATGCTTGATGAAAATACACAACCCCAGTGCTCCTAAACTAGTATAAATAAGAGAGGCTAGCGCCTCATTATTTCACACACTCAAGTGACTCATCTAGTGTGAAAGTTTGAAGGAAGTTGCAGTTAGAAGAAGGAGAAGAGAGAGGCACATTTCTTAGTCTTGGATATTCTCTAGTGTTTGGTATTTTATCTTGTCATTGTATTGGAAATCTATATTACGAAAGTTTTTGCTGGGTTTTCTCCCCCATGAGTGTTTGTACCTTGTGATTGTGTTTCTTTCAGTGATCATGCTTATGCTATTATTGTCTAGTATATTGAAAAAATCTTAATAGCAACTATAAATTTAACATCACTCTCTCTCTCCATAAATATCTCTCTCCCTCTCTAGGCCCCTCGTTCTCTCTCCCTCCTACTATGTACAACTTAAAAAAAGGAATCTGATATTACACTCATTCTCCTAGCCAAGGAAAAAAATGTTCTCTCACATTCTCGAACCCTCGACCTTGACCTCCTAGGTACTTATTTATACTTATTTTTGGTTGATCAACCATTACACTCTCTTACAAAAACCCTATCCCTAATGTGTTTAGGTTTTCCTACATATGTGACTTGCATGCTTTCCTCCTTTGCATGCGGCTTTCCCCTACACGTGCTACTTTTCCTTCCATCTGTACTTTTCTAATTTAAGCTTTACTTTCCAAAATTGGATTCTTCCTCAAAATTGGCTTGCGCCCAACATGCCACCAGCAATGACATGTGGCTCGTTCTGAGCCACCTAGGTAGTGTGCACTCCCTTGACAACCTCTGCTAGGATGTGGAACTTGTTTGCAAGTTCCCTTTCTCTCTCCTTGATCTGTGCGGCCTTCTCTATGATTTCTTCTAATGCTTGCACTATGATCGCCTCCTGGACCATGGTTGTGCACTCTACCTGTGTTTGAACGATGTTATTCTTATATTCATCCAGCTACACGATCATCTCCACTTATTTCTCTTGAAGAGGTTCCATCTCATGTTCCTTTCAAATGCTCGGTGATGGTCATAGTATTTTTCCTCTGCTTGAGGTCTTGGATTGTTGCGCTTATTCTTTTGTCCTCTCAGTCCCACTGTTGGTCCTTCTCATCCTCTTCCAACGCTCTACAAAGATGGGCTGCTTTGTCAAACAATCTTGCTACTATGTTAAATTGTTTCTCCATCTCTGCTAGTTGGAGTGAAACTTCTTCTTTCCTATGCTCTTAGACCTTAGGTAGGGTTGTGGGATTGAGCTTCTCTTTAATATTCTCGATATCTTTCATGTACTGGTCAATTGTCTGTGCGATGAGGTTGATATTCTCATATGATCTTCTTTCTACTGCCTATACACTATTGGGGATTTGACTGTATGTCGCTTTCAATCCCTACTCTAGCCTATCTGAGCATTCTTTGTCCTCTTCCTTTTCGAAAATCAACTGGTTGCACGTGATTCAAAGCATCTCTGTGACCCCTCTTCCCACCTCTAGTTTTGTGGCATCTGCGTGATCCCTAAAGTGTACTTCCTAGTTGACACTAGCTTGTATCCCATATAAGGCCTTTGTGGGGATCCACACCATCACCAAATCTACTTCTTCCACCTCTTCTAGGGGTTTCTGAGCCATCTCCTAGTCGAAGATGATCATTTGACGCATTGCCGTAAATGTCTCCCTACCATGGACAATGAATTGGATGGTCTCCTCTCCTTCTCTCTGCGTAGATGGCCTATGTTTCTCCTCCTATGGTCGTGCAGTGGCTTGTGACTCATTATAGTTCCGTAGATGTTGGATTTTTATGCGAACCTCTAACATCTTAGCCATGATCTACTCCCTCTACGCCTCTATTGTTTTGACCGCTTCCTAGCTCCTGTCTTGGACCTTATCCATGATGAGCTCTGCATCATCCCATGTGAGGGTGATATGGGTCCTATATTTCATACTTCCTCTTCTTGCCCGCATATGTTCCTTGGGTGGGCTTCCTTGACATTTGTGAGGGTTGTGTCTCTGTCTTTGTTTCTTGGCCTCCTTCCTCTTGAGCCTTTATGGTTTCCTTTGGCCGCATTTGCGCCTGAATTCCTATTCTTGTTGTCATGGGTGTTCTCCTCAACATTTTTGGTACTGCGCTACTCCCACTTGGTAGGGTTAGTTTTGTAGTTGTTCGAGTTTTATCTGTCGGGGTACCTATCCTCGTTGATCATCCCACGCCGAGATTTTCCTTAGGATTGGAGTATTGCATCGTACGTTTCCTCATAGTTGGTTTCAGGTGACTGCCACTGTGCATGTCAATTCTTGATAATCCACTCCAACTCTTCTCTGGTGATGCAATATTGCATCTTCAACCATGACTTTTTGTGATCCCTCATGGCTTGGATCCATGGGTGACGTTGGGATGCCTTCAATTTAGCTATCCCCTTTGTTTCCTACCTGACCTCCATAGGTATGTGTCATACATTTGTTGTGTGTTGTTGGATTTCTTCTAGCAGCATGGAAAACAAAGTGTTGTTTTCCTGTTGTGTCTTGTTATCCTTCGCCTGCCAAAGAGACTCATACCTAGCCTTGTAGAATTTTCCCACTCTGTGTAATAATGCAGAGAACTTGGGCTCCTTCCACCCTACCATAGATATTGATATTAGCAGCCAGGATTAATGGAATTTGGTTCCATTGTTTTGTGCATCATGACAATCAAGTAGGAATTGGTTCAACAAGTACGACACCCAACTAAACTTCATCCCCTTCATGCACTGTGTTTCTACTGCAATCACTCATGATGGCACTTCTCTCTATGACATTTTCTTAGCAGCTTGCACACCATTATACTACTAGCGAATATTGTGGCATCATCATTGATTTCTTTGATGATGAGGCCTCTATTCCATCTGGTTGTGCCAAATTGTACCTTCACATGTTCCACTAGTTATTTCTCCCATTCTTTGTTTTTGAGGAAGTCTTCTAGTGATGCGTCAACTGTAGGAAATTCTCTTATTTTGGAAATCAATGACACGTCGATCTGCACTAGTCCATCCATCCAAAGAATACCTCTATGGACCCAAGCGACTAGTTGTTTGATGCACAAATCAAGACTCTTACTATGCCCAAAATGCGGTATTTCCAAAAGGTTCATTATACCTAAATTATATAGCCCCATAATCTAGTACGTGTGTTATAACACTGGCTGACCTAGGGTTCCAATCTCCCATATTTTAATCACATAGTTTTCCTCAGCCAATTCTGGGAATTTTTCTATGTCGCACACATCATGGTCTGCGTACCTCAACTTTGGTACCTTCCCCAACATGTCATTGATAGTGGGGACTACATCTAGAAGGAATGGAATAGTGATTTCCATGCTGTCAGGGGTATTTTTTTTCTTCCCCATAGTAGACGTGCATGTCTCTGCTACTTCTATGCCCTCTTCTTCCCCAGTTGTTTCTAGCCTATCGGTTATGTCCTCAACCAGTACTTTGTCTTGTGCCTCAAAATATTGTGGTCCCATTGTGTCATCTGGTCTTGCAGGTGCTTCAGGGTTAGAGTTTGAACCCCCATTTACGGCCCCTGAGCTCTTCCCCATTTCTCCTTGTTGCGTTGTAGGGATCTCTTCCTCAACCTACATTGGGATAATCGATTCTAGGTTCGAGGTGGTCACATCCTCAAGCTCAACTATATTCTCTGGCTTCTACGATCGTTCCTTACATATTTGGCCCTGTCGAGTGACCTAGACAAACTGTCACGATGACCCAAACTTCGGTGGAGTCATCATGTGCAACTATTGTAACCTCAGCTTGTTTCTTTATCAATTTGAAACTAGGGCACGGGTTCTCTTTCTCACTCTGAGGTCAAAATTTTCTAAGTGTTGAATAACTCTACGCTTTTCTGCCTTTTATAGACCAAGTTATGTTTACTTTTACCTTTCTACATGCATTTACGCCAAGTTCACTTTTTATTGCGCATGGTATTCTAATGTTTTTCATGATAGTTACTGCGTGCAACTTTTCCCCATTATTTTTTTAATTTCTCTCTTTTCTAATTTTGTATTTCCTTTTCCTTCTTTTTCACCTTTTTGTTTATTTTTCTCATTTTCTCTATTTTAACTTCTACTAGAATACATTATGTACATGTTTTCTTACATCTCTATACATTTTAAGTGATAGGAGGTCAACTATCTCTATATAGTTTCATTTGACTTCCATTGATCATTCCTCTTAGTTTTGTGCCTCCCAAATCCTTCAACTGTACTGCTCCCCCATCTGTGACATTCTTCACTTCATATGGGCCCAACCAATGCATTCTGAATTTCCTTGGATGCTAAAGAAATTTACTGTCATAAAGAAATACTAGATCTCCCTCCTTGAAACTCTTCCTCTTGATATGTCTATCATGCCAAGATTTGTGTCTTTCTTTTTGTACCTCTTGATGAAATCCTGCTAGAATCCTAGCTTCTTCTATCTCTATTAGTTTATTCAACCTCTCCTTCACTGTGCCTCTTTCTTTCATGTTGGTGATTGCTACTATGCATAGACTAGGTACCAAGAAGTCTAATGGCACTAATTCTTCTTGCCCATACACCAATCTGAATGGTTTATGTCCTAACATATTTTTACATGTAGTCCTGTATTCACATAGTACTGTTGGTATCTTCAAATCCCAATCACCCCTGTTAACATTAAAAATCTTTGTTTGATCATTATCCAAGATCTTATTGAGGGATTCTACTGTTCCATTTGATTGAGGATGGTATGGTGTACTCTTTTGATGATAGAATTCTAACTCCTTGGTCATAGCCTTGATAGTACTGTTGATAAAGTGAGTACCTTGGTCACTCATCAAAATCCTTAGACAACCAAATCTAGTGATCATTTTTCCAAACAAGAAGTGTGATGTTGTATTTGCGTTGTAGTCTTTGACTGGTGTTTCTTATGCCCATCTTGTTAAGTATTATGTCATAGTAATGATATATCTCACTCCTAAAAATTTTCCTAGTGGGTGGATTGGTCCCACAAAGTCGATTTCCCTTTTGTCAAATACCTACAAAGTTACTTGTGGTCTTAGGGGCATCTCATCCATTCTATTAGGTTTACCAATCCTCTAACAGACATCACATTTCTGGAAATAGTCCTTAGCATCTCTGTGAATTGTTGGCCACCATAGTCTTGTGTGCAATACCTTTTGCATGATATATTTTCCTACATAGTGTCCCCCAACTATTCCCTCATGATATTTTGCCAAAATTCTAGGCCTTTCATGTTCTAGTACACATCTTCTCAAAATGTTGTCTGTGCCCATCTTGTATAAATGTTCTGTAATTAGTTGATAGTATGAAAATCTAACTACCATATTTTTCTTCCGTGCAGTGTTAAAATATTGTGGTGCAATTCCTGTACTCAAGTATTCAATAATATCAACAAAGTATTCATCGACTATTTGGACTAAAAATAACTACGCATCAGGGAAGTTGTCTTCCAAGTTGGTAGGTTCGTCTCCATTCATTACCCTTGACATGTGATCAGGTCCTACATTTAACTTCCCTGGTTTGACTATCACTTCAATGTCAAATTATTGAAATAACAGTAGCCATATACATATCCTCCCCCCCAACACTAGCATGCTGACTAAGTATTTAAGGGTGGAATGACCTATGAACATATTAAAGTGTTTGCCCAGTAAGTAATCTATGAACTTCTGTGGTGCATAAACCATATCTAGGCCTTCTCTTTATGTAGTATTGTAGTTCTACTATGACCGTGACAGTTTTCTTCTTTCAAATGCTATAGGATGATCCAAATCCCCTACTCCCGGCTACGCTAGAATTTCTCCATGTGTTATAGTTGATGCATCTACATTCACATGGAATGTCTTCTTCCAATATAGGAATACTAGGATAAGTGATGTTACCATATTTTATTTTAGGGTGTCCAAACCTTGTTGAAAATCCTCATTCCATTTAAATTTAGTATCTTTCTTTAAAAAAAATTCCATTGGAATAGTGATCTACACATACCCTTTTATAATTTTTTTGTAGTAGCCTGTATGTCCCAATGGTGCTCTCAATTGGTGCACTTATTTTGGTGGTGTTAAGTTAACAATGACTTCAATCTTAGCAGGAACCACTAGCAAGCCTTATTTTCACAATATGTGTCCCAACAATATTCCAAAAGGTGTCCCAAATATGCACTTCTTGATATTCAATGATATATGACACTGCCTGCATCTTTCCAACATCAGCCTTAACACTTCCACACAATATTTTTGTAGGTTGTATACAGTCCAATCATCCAAATATACTTCTAAAAATCGATGTATGAACTCCTTAAAGGTAGCTATTACTACCCTTGAAAATATAGTTGGTGCATTCTTCAACCCAAAATGCATGACTGTGTACTGGTAGGATCCCCATTCTATGGAAAAAGTAGACGTGTACCTATCTTATGGAGCTATCTTGATCTGATGGTAACCTGAGAATCCATCTGTAAATGAGTATGCCTCTTGTCCTCCCACATTCTCTAATACCTCATCTATGAAAGGGGTGGGAAAAGGGTCATGTTGGCAAGCATCATTCAATTTCCTCAAGTATACAAAAATCATTATCCCCCCTTGTTTCTTTTCTTGCACTATCATAGGGCTTATCCATTCAGATTCTTCTACTGGTTCTATAATTTCAACTTCTAACATTCTATCAATTTCTTCTTTAACTTTCTGCTTATATATTGGATTCAGTTTATAAGTTCTTTGTATGATAGATATAGCCTCGGGATTGAGAGGTATATTCATCTCTACTAGCTCTCTTTCTATGCCTTTCATCTCTGTAAACGTTGTTGGGAATAGGTCATTGTACTTGCACAATAACTCTGTTATTCTTTCCACTGTTTGTTCATCCCAATAGTCTCCAATACTTTCTATTTTAGGTTTATCTGTTGTCCCAATATTAAATTTCTTCACTTTGATAGGTGCAACAAATGCTTCTAATTCCAAAGATGGACCTTCCACCTCTCTTTCACCTTCAACTTATGTAATATGAATGTTGCGTGAATCATCTTCCTCTAGTGCTTCTTCTTCCACATGATAGCATGAAAATAGTTCTTCAACTATTTGCCTATTTTGTTGTTGATACTCTTTCATGAGTTCCACCCCTGGTTCATCAATAAATATCACCCCTATAATTTGTTTGAGTGTTGAATCAATGTTGGGGTTCTCATGTTTGAATGAGAAGGATACTATAAAATTTTGTTGTAATGTTGTCCACTCTGCAGTGCTTCTGTGCAATTACTAGTCTACATACCAGTTTTCTGGAATTCCTTTTAACGTATGGATGAAGTGATGAGGCCATTCCTCTGGTGGTTTCATCTTCCATAGTGTTCTATATTTATCCAAATGTCCTGCTAGTGTCCACTGTCCATCATATCTCTGCATCTTATTTATCCCTTTATTTTCACTGAATCTAATGCGCAACAGTCGCTTACATTGGTACTGGTCCTTAAATGTTTCTTTGTGTGCCCCCCACCATCTTGCAGGTGTTTCCTTGAGTGAAATGTCCATGGATAAGAGCCTTTGATTCTCTAACACTTCATCTTCATATCTCGTTATGAATTCTTCCAAGTCATTCACCCCATGAAAATTGGGAGGTACTCTAATCTCTGTACCCACCCATCTTGCTATGCAGTCTATTCTTTCCCCCACTCGAGAGACCCGGGTTCAAGTCCTGACAATGGAACATTTTTTGTTGGTTGTTACTCCTTCTCTAACCACTTCTTGTGCTGACCCGAGTTCATATCTGAAAATCTTCCAAAAAATCCCTCTAAAACTATCAACCCTCCTGGTAAACTAGAAGGCAACATAGAACATAGAGTGTATTGCGCAGTCTCACCCGAGATAGTTTTATGGGTGACTGCAATACTCAGATTCTTTCTGTCTAGGAAATATTGTGGATCTGGGATTGCAATTGATCTTATGAAGACTTGATCTGGTATTTCCTTCTATTATTCTTAAGCTCCATTCATCTATTAAGTGTATGCATGCATTCTAACAAATCTAACAATTAACAGATCCCACATAATTATTCATTAATCAACTAACTACTCACAAAAAGTAATTATGAAATAAACACATCACATAAAGAAAGTGTTATCGTGGTTAACCCACTCTTGGTTTACATCAAAAAATATATAGCTCTTAGGCTATTTTATTACGGTTCTGTAATATATGGCACCGCATGCACTATAGTTTCAGATCGCACAATCAAAAAATAGGGTCCACAACCCCTGTAAGGCTGACTAGATCACACCAGGATTCTCAACCCGTGATCTAACCCTATGGATCTAGTTACTTGACTCTCCTTCAGCTCAACAACTTACAAAAAGGTATGCGATCTTACAGTCATTCTCCTAGCCAAGAAAAACAATGTTCTCTCACATACTGGAACCCCGGACCTAGACCTCCTAGGTACCTATTTATACTTATTTTTGTCTTATCGTCCATTACAATATCTTACAAAAACCCTATCCCTAATGTGGTTAGGTTTTCCTGCATGTGTGACTTGCATGCTTTGCTCCTTTGCATGCGGATTTCCCTTGCACATGTTTCTTTTCCTTCCAATTATACTTTTCTAATTTAATCTTTACTTTCCAAAATTGGATTCTTCCTCAAAATTGGCCTGCACCCAACAATGAGGGATAGAGTGAGTGAGAGATAGAGAGAGAGAGAGGTTTGGAGGGAGAGATAAAGAGGGAGAGAGGGGAAAGTGGGGGAAAGGGATTGAGTGAGAAAGAGGGAGATAGAGAGAGGGAAAGAGGGAGGGGGAGAGTGAGGGGGGGAACGAGAAAGTGAGGGAGATGGATGTAAGTAGAAAAGGAGCTATATAGATATAGGGAGAGAGAGAGAAGGGGAGGGGAGGGAAAGGGAGAGAGTGAGTGAGAGAGAGAAACCGAAGGAAGGAAGGACAAAGGGAGAGAGAGAGTGTAGGGAGAGAGTGAGGTAAAGAGAGAGATGGGGAGAGATATATGGAAAGAGGGAGAGAGGAGAGAGAAAGAGAGAGAGGGAGATACAAAAAGTGAGTGATAGAGGGAGATGTTAGAGAGAGAGGAGAAGATACAGGGAGGGTGGGAGAGAGGGGTAGATTGAGAGAGGGAGAGAGGGAGAGGGAGAGGTTGGG
>ML777033.1:569177-589246 GCA_009831015.1 Picea engelmannii | reverse complement strand
AAATCAGGTTTCAACTGTAATGTCTCCGCAATCAAGCTTAACAGCTTCCCAGCAAGTCCTTTAATTTCAGTATTGTATGCATCCACGATCTCCCTGCCAAAAAAAAACCAAAATACTATCAGTAAAACAGCAGCAAGGCCGAAATGGCACCATATATCAAGATCGATGTTTTTCAAAATCTAAGAATACTCCATGGAATTTGTCCAAAACCCAATGTAATTTGTCCAGAACAGGACTATCCGTGAAAACAATACAAGTCCATGTTTAACTGGGTCCCGGGTTTCATGGTTTATATGGGTATTATGCATTCGGTATCTGCACTTGTAACGTATTGCCATATTGGATATCACAGTGGGTATTGCATGGATTTATTCCCCGTCAGGTTCACAGGTCGAACTTTGCTGGTGCAAACACTGATATCTAAACAAAGGAGTAGCAATGCTAAGGTGTTTGTTAGATGCAGAAATGAATATATCTAAACAAAGGAGTAGCAATGCTAAGGTGTTTGTTAGATGCAGAAATGAATACAAGCTGTCAGTCTATATGAATGCTGTGTAGTTATTACAGAATTCGGAGTAGTCCGATTCCTTCTAGGTGTGGGATAGGGAAGTTTTATTTTCTCTTCTAAATATTGGATATGTAGATGTGGACGGTCAAGATTGTAATTAGTTATTGGTTATATACAAAACTGGAAACAGAAAAAGTTTGTATTAAAGTAAAAGAAACACTTTATGCAAGATTAAATCATTTTAAGATAGATAAAAAAATATTAGAATGATATCAAAATCTTTAAACTTCGTTTTTAATATATATTTTAATTATTACATTTACAGAATTAGATGTATTTTACAGTTGATTTTACAATTCAATAAGAAACGTACGTGTAAGTGTAATATTTACTAGCACAGCAGTTAAATAGCTGCCACGGATCTGTGAAATCGCTAAATAGCTGCTGGTGATTATGGAAAACCTAACTTAAACGAAGGCTGGTTTAAACCGCCGTTATGCTCGAACGTTCGGCTGGTACAACCCGAGGGCCGGGAGAACCCAGAAAGTATTGACTCGTATGCTTTCAGATAGCATAAAGAGAGATCTCAAGAACCACCATAGCACGAATCGATCGGGACCAATTTCCTTCTCGAATTCCTTCTCTCACGATTGAAGAATATGAAAAATCTATTGTAATTATGTTTCTGCCATAAGTAATGAAAATTTAATAAAATGATAAAAATTTAATAGTGAAGTAAATTTGTAATTTCAATTAAGTTTGCTAATCATTTGAACAGTGTAATTAAATGGTCATACAGTAATTTTAATTTCTTAATCATATTAAGGAAATGTTAAAAAGTAAACAGGTTAACCAAAACTTTTAAAAATGTTAGAAAGTTATAAACATGAGATATCATTCATTGATTTGGAAAGATCAATATGCTAGCATCTTCAATTGATAATCATAGGATTAAATTTATCGTTAAAAGATCATTAAATGTTCCCATTATCAATAAATGTACGGGTAATAAAAATCAAAACAAAAAAAATGAATATCCTTAATAACATGGAAAATGTTTTAAAAATACTTAAAAATATATATATATAATATATATCTGTTCTTTAAAAATAAAAAGTAAAAAATCATAATAATAAAAAATATCAAGCTGAATACATTTTATTTCACTCATATTTTTTTTAACAGAGATTTATGTTTCAATATTTTTTTTGAACAGATATTTGTGCAGTATAAAATTTAGCTAAGATTTAATAACATTTTTATCTATGAACAAAAAATTTTTGAACTGCACCTGAAATCAGTGGGTTGAGCGGGCCAAACATTCAAATCTCTATAGTCGGAAGGAGACATTATCAAACCCAACAAGTCACACCAGTCCAGCTTTTGCTGTTCAGACACGACGAATGTCTGGCCATAGCCCTGAAGATCTCCTGGCTTCACTGAATACTTCTGTTTCTCATCCAAAGGAAGATGGAAAAACTCCTTTCCAACTCTCTTAACACCATCTATTAATGAGTTGGGGATACCGTGATTCACAACCTACAAAACGCCCACCACAATATATTTAGTTATTTCTTCCAAAACAGTTTATAACACTAAGAAAGCAGGGGTTATCCTCTCTTATTAGGGGTTGATCAAATGATACCTGGAASAACCCCCATTCTTCACAAGCCTTGGCAATCTTCTTCATTTCTTGTTCTCTCTGCGATCCTTTAGAAAGCTTGGCCATGTCAATGATGGGGATGTCGAGCTGATGATCAGACATTGAAGTTGGCGTTGGTCTTTCTTCGTCTCGTCTGATATATCTTTCTGGTATCGTTTCCTTCTGCTTCTTCACGAATTCTTGAACGCTCTGGACTCTAAGAAAAGACTTACCCCAGTTGGGAAGGCTTCTGTCAGCACTCTCATAAACTGAAGCCATCGTTCCAGACAATTACTGAACAAATAACTTCAGGAGAACTCCTATAACGCAGCTTGCTGCAGGCAATATTGATTAAAAATGGGATTTAGGGACAGATTTATAGCGGTCAAAACTCAACAGTAAATGAAAGTCGTCGATGACCACGAATTTGCATACAAAAATCATAAGTCCAAGAGTCTTATTCTAATGGGGTGTCTCTTTTTATTGGCTGTTGTTTCCCGGACACCATGGGCCTTGCGATTCGACAATTTGAGACGGAGAAAAGCGTGTTGAATTACAAATTTCAACGATATCTTTTGTGACTTATATTTCAAAGTCAACATAGAGGAGCGCTGTAAACTGTCAGATTTTGAATATGGAAAACCGTATTCGATTGTGCGTTGACGTATTGTCCAAAATTCAACCACGCGAGAGGCTTTGTCGTTCCTTCGGCGTAAGTATAAGACTAATATCAATCGAATCGAAGTTGGTCATACCCAACTGAAAGACGATACTTCGTAGCGCAAGATCTGGCCCAATACCCTAACCCTGAGCTTATCTAGATTGCAGATTCGGGCATCCAACGCGCATGGAACAATATCAACCGTTAGATTTTGCTCCATGCCCGTTGGATAACCAAAGGATATACCCTACAACTTGAAATGACAATGGATTGATATATGTCCTGTGCCCTAACCCTGAGCTTATTTCGATTGTAGATTCGAGCATCCAATTGGTATGGAGCAATATCAATTATTAGATTTTGGTCTATGTCTGTTGGATGAACCAAAGGATATGCTTTATAATTTGAAATGGTAATGAATTGATATATGTCTGGTAACATGATAGTGAGTAAGCAGATTTTCTGGTAGGCTAAGGGCGTAGTTCAACTGTTAAATAGAAAATAAAGAAATGTGCATTTTTATTCACAAAAAATATATTTTTGTCATATATCATTGTTTCACACAAGTTACATATTTATAAGAATAGTAGAAATTTCTAGATTTATAAATTGTGGATCTATAATTCTAATAATAAATAAGACACTTTACAACTAACTTAGAACCTTATTCTAATATGTTGGAAAAAGTTAATTTCTACCTAACCCGAAGCTTCCACCAACCTCGAGAAAGCTCTACCAATCCACTGACAATCCACCGACACTCCGAGAACCTTCTGGACGCTAGAGAGTTTTCTAAAGACCTCTATTTATAGAGGCATATGTAAACATTTTGTATCAAGCAATACAATTACTTTTGTGGATTATTTGTCTGTGTTATGCTTCTAACCCCTTTAATAAGGCACGGGGTTTGTCTAGAGGAAAATGAGGAGCAAGGGATTTGCCTAAAGGTTGCCACTTTCAGGCTGAGATTCATGAGGCTATCCAGACTTGATAATGTCCGAGGAGGAATCCGTGCAGATGAGGAGGAGCCAGTTGTGGGTTTTTAAGCGTTGCTCCATAATCAGAAACACATAAGCAAATGTGTGGAATCTACCTAAAGAAAATGAGGAAAATGATAATGAAAAAGAAGAAGAAGTCCAAAGAGAAGCTCCAAGCATAGTAGATTCTACAAGTAGCCAAAGCACGCCTAGAAGAGGTGAAGGAACTCCACAAAGAAGTGAAGAACTAAGGAGGACAACAAGACAATCTAAGACCCCGGTCAGGTATAGAGACTATGCCTTAATAACTCAAGCTATGAATGTGGTAGAACCTTTAAATTATGAGCAAGCTAAAGACCACAAAGAATGGATGGATGCCATGAAGGAAGAATATGACTCTATAATTAAAAATGAAACATGGGAATTGACAAAATTGCCTGAGAACAAAACCCCCACAGGATCAAAATGGTTGTTCAAATATAAATTTAATGCTGATGGTAGTATAGAAAAATACAAAGCTAGATTGGTTGCCAAAGGTTATTCACAAAAAAAAGGGTATGGAGATGTATCTGTGACTTTACCTACTGGTGAGGTGAAACAAATCCATAATGTAATGTATGTGCCAGGCATAAAGAAGAATTTAATTTATGTATCCACCATTGCAGATCAAGATCTAAAAGTTGAATTTGTTAAGTCACAGTGTGTGGTGAAAGACATACAGGATCACTACAAAATCATTGCAAGAGGATTTAGAGTTGGAGGACTATAAGCTTGATGTTACAAGGAGGGATCATCAAGCGTTGGCATCCACAACTATGTCAATGGAAGAGTTATGGCATCAAAGGTATGGACACCTAAATCATAATGATCTTATGATGCTTCAGAAGAAATAAATGGTAGAAGGTATTCCAATGTTTAAAAGTGAACATGTTGAATGTGAAGGATGTGCATCAGGAAAACAACATAGAGAAGAGTTTCCTATGCACATAGACAAAATAAAGCGAGAAATTCTTGAACTAATGCATACTAATGTTTGTGGACCCATGCAAACTAGATCTCTTGGAGGAGCATATTATTTCCTTATCTTTATTGATGATAGAACTAGATACACTTGGGTCTATTTCATGAGAAATAGAAGTGAGAGTCTGTTTGTTAAGGTAGTTAAAAGTTGAATCCAAATCAAATGTAAAGTGATGTAAAATCATGGCAAGTGGTGTGTCAATTAAGTTTGCCAATCCATTGTCATAGGTTGTCTTGTTGGATCCTGATCAACTCCAACAAGAAACATATCCATAAAGTATATTGAAAGGAAAAACAAGATGCAAGAAGCAGTGTAAAACAATAAAAAAAAAAAAAGACTCATGATGCACAAGACAAAGGGTGATAGAAGACAAAAAATGGAAAGTGAAAGACAAGAAAGAAGGACTCTCGTTGGAAGAGGTAAAGTACAAAGACTACTCCAGATGAAGTTATATGGTGAGATGTAAATGAGCATATGTAATGGGCTTGTAATTTGTTGGGCATTTAGTAAAGAATGTGGAATTTTTCTACCTGAGATGAAATGATGCATATATGTTGTAAGGGGTGCATGATCGGTAGTACCCGACACCCTAGAAGTTTTGGTCCAAAGTTATAAAGCTTAGCCATAGGCAAGGCAAGCTATATTAACCAGGTGTTTAGTAAGCCCTGTTAAGACAAGCCTACATGGATTAGAGTAATCATGTAGAGTGTATCCCTCTTAGGCATAAAGAGTGGATGTGGCATCAAGCTGTGGAATTAACCACTAGGTGGGTACGAGGATGGCAGGTGTACTCGTATCTAAGTTTGATGGTGATCAGAGAAGTTAGATCTTCGATTAAGGGGAGGAATGTGAGATTAAGTAATCTCGGAGTGTGAGTTGGGACCAAGTTATGACTAAAGGAGTCTAATGTATTGATGAACCATGTATGTGAAAAGGATACCTAGAGAACTAGCGAGTACAACGGATGGTACCCATGTATCTTGGTAGATGGATCTCTTTTTATATGGACATCAATGACCAAGTTGTTTGCAGGTGCAAAAGGAAGACGCAAAAGTTCGAGCATTAATTAATGTTATGAAGGTACAAAAGAAGAACCAAAAATGATGAAACTCAAGTGAGCACGTGTTGTGTAATAAAGTAGCACATTGAAGGAAGCCCAACCATATAAAGATAGAAATTGAAGATGATGACATGACTCAGATAAAGACCTAACCAAGACATGTATTTGTTAAGGAGGAGACATTGCAGATCAAAAGAGCAACTTGCAAAGGCTATGAGCACAAGACCAATTTGAGTATTTGAGAGAAGCATTGGGCATTGAAAATATTGATGTAATTAGTAGTAGAAATTAAGGGGGAGTGTTGGAAAAAGTTAATTTCTACCTAACCCAAAGCTTCCACCAACCTCAAGAAAGCTCTACCGACATATCCAATGACAATCCACCGACACTCCAAGAACCTTCTAGATGCTCGAGAGTTTTCTAAAGACCTCTATTTATAGAGACATATGTAAACATTTTGTATCAAGCAATACAATTACTTTTGTGGATTATTTGTCTGTGTTCTGCTTTTGACCCCTTTAATTCAATAATAACTTCTTGCGATTCCAATGAAAACCTATTACAACTAATTTCTACATTATTCCAACTCTCCATGCATTGTCAAGTTAGTTTAGTAATTTCATAATTTCATATATGTTAACTGTTATGTCAAAGTGCGAAACATAAATGTACATGGTGGATATCATTCGTATTTGGTCTTATAGTAATGGATTAAGATGCCGTGAAGTTGAGACATTTGGTTGGGCTGTGATCGGGTAAATGTAGTGAACTTAAATAATGGTAATTTGGCTGGGCAGTAGATCGGTGGGCCTTCTTATCTCGGCTTTGTGGAGGATCTTCAATACAAAATGTATGTAGGTGGCTAAACGACAAGGTAATCTATGGAACAGCAAAACATCAGATCAGCCGACCACGCCATGAAGTAATGAACACATGAAAGAAGTAATGCAGGGAGCATTGAACACATGAACGAAGAAATTCAGGGAAAGAATACGATCTCGAGCAATCATAGAAAATGGACCTGGTTTTCACTATTTTATAACCTTTTCAAATATAGAAATCCAAGTAACATAATTGATAAAGTGGCTTTTTTTGGTTAGTGGGTGGCTGCTTTGGACTTTGAATAGTTTCCATAAGAAGCTAATGGCCCGCCACATGAAAATTGAGTATAAATTGTCCTCCTTTTTGGGTTAGTGGGTGGCTTATTATTTCGCTCACCCAAGCACGTTTTGGACTTTGAATAGTTTCTATAAGAGGGTAACAGCCACATGAAAATTAAATGTGTTTGGAAATGTTAAGGTGCATTTGCATAAAGAGGAATGCCCAGATGAAAATTAAGTGTAAATGTTAAGGTGCATTTGCATAAAAGAGTAATGGCCATGTGAAAATTAAGTGTTTGCAAATCTTAAGGTGCATAAGATGAAAACTTTTTCGGTGCAAGAATAGTATTTATTTTATTTTATTTTGAAAATAAATTTTGATTTAAAAAAAAATGTTGATCATTCAAAACTTTTATATAAATATAAAATTAAAATTAAAATAAAATTAAAAATGAAAAATATAATAAAATTTTAGTTTTTCTTTATATAAATATAAAATTAAAATTAAAACCAAATTTAAAATGAAAAACATTATATTTAAAGGATTAGTTGTATTGCATAATCATCCAATGGGGTTGGAGCATGGGGTTTAGATATGGGGTTGGAGCATGGGGTTTAGATAGACAGGTGGAAGTGTAAAAAAAAAATAGTTGATAGGTAAATTTCTCAATGTTAAATACATAAATTAATATAAACAAGTATATTGACTTGAATAATATATGTTCATAGATCATTTTCTTGAGTGATATATGTTTTATTATATAATTTTAAACAAGTATATTCACTTGAATAATATATTTTCATAGATATTTTTTTTGAGTGATATTATTTATATATATATCAAAGTTAATAAGATAAAACACACATAATGTGCTTACAATATTTTAAAAGTTTTGCACAAATTTTCATCAAGCAAAATCAGTCAAAGATGATTAATCTATGTCTTCAATTGTATATGACCAAACCCAAGATTAAAAGATCCTGAATAAAATCACACGCACCAAAATCTTGTTTTTATAAACAATACAAAATGAGATCATGCCCAAGGTGGACAAAACCAAATCATAAATTGAAACATCACATAAAATCCTAGTACAAGACTACTACGCATAAAAATCCTCCGTATAATAGGAGGAAGAAAAAATCTAAGATTGAAGCCTCAAAATGCTATCCGCCCATTATCTGGGAGCTAGGTGGTGATGAATCAAAAGACAAAAGAGTAAATTTCTTGCCCTTTATATTAGACTTACATGACTTCGTTGAGGTGTTTCATGGTATAACATCTCGCTCTTGTGAGCACATGTTATTGACTTATTCTTTGAGGACACTTGCGTGAAATTGATCCGGTTATAGTACATGGTTATGGTTTTCCTTATAGATTTTTGTGGTGATATTGATGGGTTATGATGTTATGTTATTTGATATCTATGTGTTGACAAATGCTATTGACGAGTTTTCCCTGAGTGTGCAGGACACTTGACAAATTGAGAATGTCGATGGCATCAATGGACCTTCTTGGACTCCGAATTGAGTCAAGGAGTGGATTGTATTGGTTTGGGTATTTCATTTATGCATATGTAACATATGATCAATTATATTATGATGTTGTTTATGGATCATTGAGAGTGTTTCGTTGATGAATATAGGCTGACGGTTGCTTGTTAATCTGAAATACATAAGGAGTAAAGGGGCCATGCACATAGACCAGATATTGAGGGACAGGTGTGGCAACGTCCCTATAATAGCCTACTAGCACTCCCGTCGTGGATCGAATTGTAGGTTAATTATTACCAAGTTTGAGAGGTCCACGATGTCGTGAGGGCATATTGAGACAGTCGCTCACGAAGATTTCTAAGGGGCGCGCAATAAGGCGGGGTCCTTATTTCTTAGAAGCCCTTAGTCTCTCACAAGGTCGCCCAAATGGAGTGTTGATTCCAGGGGTTGGACAACTACCAAAACCAGTCAAAGGAAAGTGACACCCTTAGAGCAAAGAGTGCATCTTGAAGGGCACGTCATGAAATTAAAAATTTGAGTCATAGGAAAGTGGCACCCTTGGAGCACAGAGTGAGTCTTGAATGACACATCGTGTAAATACATTTTGAGTCAATGAATCTAGGTGGCCTAGAAAACCTTTAGCGAATTATTAACCTTGTAAAATCTTGAGCATTGTCTAATCAATCAATAAATTAATTAATTAATTAAGTATTGAATTTATTAATCATAATCCCTATAAGAGTCTAAGCCTTTGCAATTAAAAAATTAATTAAGCCTAAGTCTAAGTTAGTAAGAAGACAAAAACCTGAATTTATAAATTAAATAATGAGGGGATGAAGTAAATCAATTTAAGAATTAAAAAAAAAAAATATATATATATAAAGATTGATTTAATACACATATGTGAAAGTAATTACTAAATTGGAATTTAAGGTAAGAATGGAATAGAGCTAAAGGAATGGGTACGCATAGAAAGGAATCTAGAGTCTAGATAACACTAGTCTAACTAGGAGAAGATTCTTATTTTAACTCAACTCAGTTTTAGAAAGGTGTCAGTCATTAATTGGAAATAAGGGGAATAAAGAGACAACTAGGAGTGATTTAAGAATCCCTTTTAGGAAGGGTGAGGGAAATTGAATTTTTTTTAAAATAAAATGTGGATTTAATTTTGCAAATTGGGGAAAGGGTGACAAGTGTAAGGGGGAGATAATTCTAAATTATTTTAATTAAAAAGAGAATTAATTGTGCAAGTGGGGTTGAGTTATGGGAAAATTCTGTAAAAAAAAATGGTTGTGATGAGCAATGGATCACATGGGTTATGGTAAGGTTATGCTACAAAAATTTTGACTGGTTTTACTTGTGAGAGTTGGGATAGAGTTATGCGGGGCAAGCTGGGACCTAGAGGATTTCTAGTTGGGTGTGTGTGTGGCCCCTTTACGACTCGGGGGGATAAGGGGGAAGAAAAGTACCCCTAGAATTGGCTAGGAGGTACCAGTGAAGTCTCTCGATTATCAAGTGAAGGAGGGTGTGGCACAAAATTGTTTTGGTGAGAGGCTCATCTTCAGCAATTTGATCTTCGATCTACAGTGACTGGTAATTTGATTGTTATTTAAATTCTTAGTTTATAATTGTTTCTAGTTGAAGGGTAAAACTATTTCTGTGTATATATGCCATTGGAAGATTGTTGGGTTGATAGCATTAGATTTCATTTCAAAATTTGTCTTAAGAATGTATTGTCAATATGAATCGTTGAGCAATTTATGCATAACAAGGTGTTTAGTTATGCGCAATTTATTGTACTGTTATTGGTTTCTCTGAACTGAGTAGCGAAGTGAACTTTTATTTTTGTTTCCAGATTGATCTATGTGAATGGATTTAAGAAAACTAAAAAACTCGACCCCTTGATTCGTTGTCACTTAAGTTAACTGAATTTCAATTTTTCCTTCAAATTCTGGAAAAATATCGTGAGGGAAGGGGGTTCTCTCTTCTCAATGTGAGAATTATCCCTTTACTGATGGTGCACTCGCTTGCACAAAGAATAGAGAGTTGGCGCTCTTGTTGAGTGAATCTTTTGTCCTGTCTAAACAACAAACGATACTTTTAATTCTGAGCATCCTTACTTCCTTCTCCATGTTTTATTGTTGGGAAGTCTATTATGGTGGGTTTTTGTGCAATGTTGTCCAAACAACAAATGGTATGATTAATTCTGAGCATTTCCATTGCCACTTTCAAATCTCTATCTTGCTTCACTGGAGATGGGGATTATGGTGGTTTCGTACTTGTGTGGGCTCTCCTTCCTTGGCACGGAACTTGGTATTATGGCGTTGTCAATGTGTGTGCATAATGTTTCCCCTTCGTGGGCTCCCTCCTTGGCACCTTGTGTGAGTTGTCCCGTGACATGGCTCACGATGTGGCTTTGGTTGGATAGTGTACTTGGAGACTGGGTTCGACAGGTAATTATTCCATTACATAAAAATACCTGGCGCAAGAGCATGTGCTCAAGCCTCACATTTGGCTTTAGGATCTTTAACCCTTTCATAGAGCTTGGTGTTCTGTGCGTTGTGGCACATGGAGCTAGTCACCAAACTTGCATGCATTTCCTTATTAGAACATGTCTCGTTTGATTCGAGCGAGACAACTCCTTCCTCTGTGCTAAATATAGAGTCTCTCCTTACTTTGAATTGGTTTTACCACCTGGTCATCGCTCGGTTGCACAACGATTTCACACAGTCAATTTAAGGGAGAATGTTAAATAGTATTGGGGCATGGGTAGCTTGGTCGAGTTGCTCGTTTCGAGTTAGGCTTGGGCAATATTTCACCTATTTATGAATCTTCCTTCTTGCGTTTCTTTCAAGAGGTCCTTTATCATTGCTGTTAAATTTCAAATAAGAAATTCACAAGTCAGTGCCAGAATTGGGGTCGGCTAATTTGAGAACAGTTCTGAGGTTTGCAGTTTCATAAAGCCTTCGAGGTCGTAAGGGCTTCCCGCCTTGAATACTAGTTTATCGTCCATGCTGTAGAGGATTGATCCTCTTAAATCTTTCAAACTAGTAAGGAAATCATTGAAAGTTGATATAACTCTTTTTATGTTGAGATCAACACTTAGTTCGTAATCTTGGAAGGGAGGGTTTGTCCAATTCCTCATTTATCTAATTATGACGTTAACCTTATTAACTCCAAAAAGGAAAGAAATTGATTCCTTAATCGCCTTTTATTTGATTTCTCAAGGCCCTTACCTAAGAATAGGTTGGTTAGCTTGAAGACCCTTTTTATTACTTGAGAAACTGTGATTCTTCCTTAAAAAAAAATTCTATGGATGTGAAGGTTGGATGAGGCCCTTAATGTACTTATTAAATTCATCCTTGATTCCTTAGAGGTTATGTAAATAGTATTAGGTGTTTCTTCAATTATTTATATAAAGTCTTAAGCCAGCCTTGAGTCCTTTAAATATTTCTTATTTAATGGATATAATAAAGCAGTTGAATTATATTCAATTTTATTAGATTGACCTTCTCATGGTACCCTAATGGATATAAATTGGTAATGAATTCTTTTGTGATACTTAATTAGGATGAGTTATTTAAGGACACTTAGTTGCGCTACCTAAGGAAGGTACTTGGTACAATAGATTGATGAATTGATAATTGTTGATTACTAGGGTTGAACTTAACGTAGGAAGAGTCTAAAAATGGGTGTCATTAGATCTCTACCCAGTACTAGAATCTTATTTATGCCTTCTTAGATTTTACAAGTCCTTGGGTCTTATTCCCTTACTCATTTGTTCTCATGCTCTTATAGTTGTTATTACTTTTATGTTTTGTCCTCTCACTTGTTTTCTCTCAGCTTCACGCAAAAAATTGACCGAGTATAGTAGATTATTCCTTGACGCCTTGAATATTAATGGATAAGTATAGTTGATATATCTAGTCTTGAATTGTTGTTTTGTTGGATGTTCCATAGGTGGTAAGTGCTTCTCTTAATTGATGTATGGAACTGGTAGCTGGACTATTGTTGGAATGCTTCATAGGAGAAATTTTGCGCCAATTTAATTAATATGTGTCAATGTAGTCGGAAGGTTGTTGGAATGTGTCGTAGGTGGTATTTTCGTCAATACTTGATGTATGTTGTGTAGTAAATCATTATGTCGCACCATGAATATTCAATGAATAAAGTATGATTGTTTTAGAAATTAGTTTACTCTTTCACCTTGGAATAATCTTGACCTACGATTGATTAAGTATTTATATACTCTTGCGCCATTAAAATTAATGTCGATTATTCTGGCGACATGAAATAATGTAGATGTATGGTTGATTTAGTAATTAGATTCTATTGTGCCATTAGAATAATTATGACATGTGATTGATTATAGGATTTAGACACCTCCTTGTTCCACAAAATAGTCGCCAACCCTGAGACCTTAAATAGTCAAAATCAATCGGATGAGTCCTAGGCTTGAGCATTGCTTATGTGTCCAGGAGGTCCTAACCTTGCAGAGTAGGTTGGGCAGGTAGTTCTTTATTACTCAGTGATGTGGTTGAGATTTTATTGTATTTTCTTCAGTTGATCGCGTTGTGCTGAATTGTGTCGCTCTTTATGTTTATGCGTGGATTATGCATCGTTGTTAATTATGTTAATGCATTGAATGTGCAGTTATTAAGTTATGATGATGTGTAGCTTGTGATGTTAATAATTATGTCATGACAATTTTAATTTCCTTGCAAAAATAAAAAAATTCCTATCATATATCTTTGTTTATTGTCGTAACGGAGGGGACGTTACATATGGCATCAGAGCAGGTTCAACCCTGCGACTATGGATCGTCACGCCTTCCTCTGTCTTATACATTGATCAATAATTTATCGATAATTTAAGATTTTAAATTGTCCCTAAGGTAATATTGGTTGGAGGATGCCATGGAGGTATATGACGTGGTGCTAAGGGAGGAGTTGTGGTGCCTCCAATAGCACCCATGTCAGAGGGGTCTAAACCCCAAGGAGAAGAAAAATTCTTTGGGAAGGAGCATATTTTTGTGGGGTATGTGGTTGGTTTAATGAGGTCCTTTCTAAGGATGTCAGAGGCCTTGATTAACCGACTAGATAGAGATGAGGCTAGGGCACTTGTACCTAATGAGGGTTCATAGCGCACTCCAGCTGGTAGTGGTAGAGTTCACAGAGAACTCGAGAAGGTGAAGTTTCCTGAGTTCATGGGTGCCACAGACGGCTTAGTCGTCAACGCATGGTTAGAGAACGTGGCAATGTGAGTTGCACTTCGTGACTACACCTCCAACATGAAGGTCCGTAGGGAATTCTTTTAGCTGAAAGGGAGTGCTCGTGGAAGATGCTCCTACATCGACTAAACATGGTTGTTGAAGACTTGTCATGGGAACTATTCAAGGATCGGTTCTGGGAGAGGCATTTATCATAGGAATTCATTGAGCGCTAGCTCAATGAGTTCAACGCCTTACGACAGGGTGGTCGTATGGTGTCATAGTATGAGGCCAGATGGTGGAGCTACTTTGATATGCACCACATCTGAACACAGAGAAGTTAAAGGTCAACAAGTTGTGTTCGGCCTTAAATTCAACATTTATGAAAAGATGAGGATCTTAATTCCTCAGACGTCACACGATGCAATCCACAAGGCCCTCATAGCTGAGGAAGAGCTGACCAGTGGGGGATAGGGTAGGACTCCTGCAAGATGGACTGGACAGACAATGTTAGGTGTGCAACAACATCAGACACTAGCCCGACATACATCAAGGTATCGTGATACTTCGAGAGGATCCACGTTCCTGACACCACCATGACCAGATCCTCAGCGGGGGACTCCCTACATAAGACCACTGCATCAACAACATCGTTTTTTGTAGCAACAACAGTTTGTAGCAACAACATTTTAGGTCTGTTCGCAAGACAGACTAGGATCTAAGGCTAGTAGGCCAACAACTTCTACTTCAGGGCAATGAGTATTGGACCAAAGACTGGGTGCTAGACATGTGGAGAGCCACATTACCAATGATATTGTCTAGTTGAGAAGGATAGAGCGGCCAGGTCAATAGGACACACTACATTTTTATATTGGGTAGGGCCCACAATATACAGGTAGTGGTGAATGACCACCAGGCCGAGCACCAGTCCACTGCGCTCGAGATTTCAAGTACTGTAGTCGACCAAACCTTTAGTATTTTGATAGATCTAGGTGCTACAAAGATCTTTGTTTCTGGTGCAGTGCTAAAGGGAATTAAGGTAAAGGAAATCAAGCAGGATGATTTTAGATACGTAGAAATGGCTTCGGGTGCCAAACAAAAAGTTGGAGGAAAGGTTACATATTGTCACATTAGCTTGGGATATTTTGTAACTAAGGCCAACCTATATGTCATGATATTAGGATCTTATGAAATAGTGATTGGTATGGACTGGTTGGAATCGCATGACACGATACTCAACTGTAAGACGAAATGGTTAAGTTGACCGATGATGTGGGGCAAAGAAGAGTGATTGTGGGAAGAAATGAGGGAGTGTCCTTGAGGTTCATTTATTTCCTACAGCTACAGAAGAGCATGCACAAGGGATGTAATTTATATGCAATATTTTCACTAAACGGTAAGGGCGAGGCGAGGTGGAAGGATTAGGAAACCTCTCGGTAATACAAGAGTTTGTTGACGTGTTTCCAAAAGAGTTACCAGGCTTGCCACCCGAAAGAGAGTTGTAATTTCCAATCGACTTGAAACCTGGAACTGAACCGATAGCAAGAACATCTTATTGGATGTCGAAACCTAAGTTATAGGAGTTGAAAATGCAACTAAAGGATTTGCTGGACCTAGGAATTATATTCCCAAGTGTGTCACCTTGGGGTGTTTCTATTATTTTCATAAGAAAGAAGGATGGGTTGTGGAGACTCTATATTGAATATCATCAATTCAACAAGGCAACGATCACGAACCAATATCTGTTTCCAAGAATGGACGATTTTTTTTATCAAATGAAAGGCACAACTTTGTTCTCAAAGATCGATTTGAGATCAGGATATCACCAATTATGGAAAAAAGAGGAATACATTCCTAAGACCGCATTCAAAACAGGGTTTGAACATTATGAGTTAATAGTTTTACTATTTGGACTAACAAACGCCCCAGGGGTATTCATGAGCTTGATGAATGGGGTGTTCCGCGAATACTTGGAGAATTTTGTTCAAGTATTCATGGATGACATATTGATATATTCTTGGACAATGGAAGGACATGACAAACATTTGCGCTTGTTACTACAGTGTTTACGAGAAAACAAATTATATGGGAAATTGTCGAAATGCTTTTTTTATCAATCAAGGATTCATTATTTAGGGCATGTTATCTCTCACGAAGCCATCGCTGTGGATCCAACGAAGGTAGAGGCTATTATGGAATGGCTTGCACTAACGAACGTACTACAAGTACGTAGATTTATGGTTTTAGCAAGATATTACCGATGGTTCGTCGAAGGTTTTTCGAAGATAGAAAATCCGATCATGGAATTGCAGAAGAAAATCAAGAAGTTTGTATGGACCAAAAAATGCACAGAAGAATTTTGAAGGGTCAAGGAGATGTTGATGACAATGTCGATACTAAAAGTCCCCTGCATGGACAAGGGATTATTGGTATGCATAGACACATCCCAGGAAGTCTTAGGTGGAGTCTTGATGCAAGACGATCGAGTGATCACTTACATCTCAAGGAAATTAAGAAAGAATGAGGAGAACTACGCAACGCATGATTTAGATTTATTGGCAATTGTGTATTCCTTGAGAGTGTGGAGAAACTCTCTGATTGGACGAAAGTTCAAACTAAAAATAGATCATTGTGGATTGTAGCACATATTTACGTAGAGTGACTTGAATGTGCGAAAAAGGCATTGGTCAGAATTGCTTAGCGAATACAATTTTGATATTTCTTACATAAAAAGAACAATGAACTGAGTGGCAGATGCGTTGAGTCAGAGACCATGCATATTTTTGGTGATACCTCTTCAGACCAATCTTCGAGAAAATATTCTAACTATACAGTGCGACGATGACTAGTATAAAGAGGTTAAGGAAAATATCAGACACGACACCATGTTGGTACCAAAGTTTGAAGGATATACATTGGACAATGAAGAATTGATGAGGTATAATAACCGGATTTACATACCGCCTAACGACGAATTGAGAAGTTTGATCTTAAATGAAGCATAGAGAAGTGTACATGGCTCATCCAGAAATAACGAAGATAAGGGCAGGCCTTAAGTCCTTATTCTTCTGGAAGGGAATGAAGGTGGACATATTTAACTTTGTGGCAAGATATTTATAATGTCAGCAAGTGAAGGTTGAACATAGAGATCTGGTAGGATTACTACAACCACACGCTATTCCAGAATCGAAATAGGAGGTGATTTCGATGGAATTTATTGTTGGATTGTCGCTGACGACAAGGAGGCATGACTCGATTTTCAGAGTAGTTGACACTTTAACAAAGAGTTCACATTTTATAAATGTATGCATGAAGTACCAGGCGCCCGACATAGCTAGAGTTTTTATCGGTGATATTTAAGATTACATGGTGTGCCTAAAAGGATCATATCTGATAGAGGATCGATGTTTACAATACAATTTTGGACTAGTTTCCAAGAGGCCTTGGGGACACAATTGAACTTTAGTACAACATATCACCCTGAGACAAATGAGAAGACAAAAATAATGAAATTTTTTTTGGAAGATATGTTGTGTATGTACGTGATGGACCAATAGAAGCATTGGGAAGAGTTCTTGCCACTAGTAGAGTTTGTGTACAACAACCACTATCAAGGTACCATTAAGATGGCACCATTTGAGTTTCTTTATAGGCGACTGTGTCAAATGCCATTGAGATCAGATCGAATCAAGGATAGGGTCCCCGTAGGACTAGAAGCGATCCAAGAAATGGAAGAGAAAATGAAATGATAAGACAAAGTATTAAATAAGTGCAAGATCAACAGAAGAGTTATGTCGATGTGCATCACATTAACCGCAACTATGAAGTTCACGAACAAGTTTTCTTGTGGGTGAAGTCACACAAGAGTTCGATTAAGTTTAGAAAGGGTGATAAAACATCTCCTAGGCTTGTGGGACCTTTCAAGGTTGTGGAAAAGAAAGGACCCATGGCCTATCGACTAGTCTTTCTTGATTCTTTTAGGCATATGCACGATGTTTTCATGTATCTATTTTGAGACATTATGTTAGTGATCCTATACATGTGATTGACATGAGTTCCTTGCAGGTGTCGAACAAGGGTGCACTCAGGGTGGAGCCAATCCACATTCTAGACCATCGCGTTCGACAACTACGACATCAAACAGTTGATCAGGTCAAGGTCTAGTGGGACAACTATAGTCCACACTCGGCTACCTGGAAGGACACATATGATATGCATTAGTAGTTTCCATATTTATTTGATAGTTATACATATAGATCTTATCAGATTCTTTATTTACTACATTTTATAAAATGTACAACTTCGGAATGAAGTTTGAAACAAGAGGGGGTGTATGTAACATCCCTCTCTTGCGAGTGCATGTTATTGACTTATTCTTTGAGGACACTTGTGTGCAAGTGATCCAGCTATAATACATGGTTATGGTTTTGCTTATAGATATTTATGATGATGTTGATGGGTTATGATGTTTTGTTATTTGATATCTATGTATTGACAAATATTATTGACGAGTTTTTCTTGAGTGTGTAGGAAACTTGACAGATTGAGGATGCCGATGAAATCAATGGACCTCCTTGGACTCCGAATTGAGTTAGGGAGTGGATTGAATTGGTTTGGTTATTTCATTTTCGCATATGTGACATATGATCGATTATATTATGATGTTGTTTATGGATCATTGACAATGTTTCATTGATGGATGCAGGCTAGCGATTTCTTTCTAATATGAATCACATAAGGAGTAAAGGAGCCATGCACATAGACCATATATTGAGGGAGAGGTGTGGAAGCGTCATTGTCACAGCCTACTAGCACTCCCAATGTGGCTTGAATTGTAGGTTGACGATTACCTAGTTCGAGAGGTCCACGATGCCGTGAAGGAAGTCTGAGATAGTCGCTCACGAATATTTATAAGGGGCGCGCAATAAGGCATGGTTCTTATTCCTTAGAATCCCTTAGTCTCTCACATGGTCGCTTGAATGGAGTGTTGACTCCAGCGGTTGGACAACTACCAAGACCAGTCAAAGGCGAGTGACACCCTTGGAGCACAGAGTGTGTCTTGAAGGGCACATTGCGTAATTAAAAATTTGAGTCAAAGGTGAGTGGCACCCTTGGAGCACAGAGTGCGTCTTGAAGGTCATGTCGCATAAATAAAATTTGAGTCAATGAATCTAGGTGGCCTAGAAAACCCTGAGCAAATAATTAACCTTGTAAAATATTGAGCACTACCGGATCAATCGATTAATTAATTAATTAAGGTTTGAATTTATTAATCATAATCCCTATAAGAGTCTAAGCCTTTGCAATTAAAAATTTAATTAATCCTAATTCTAAGTTAGTAAGAAGACTAAAAACTAAATTTATAAATTAAATAATGAGGGGATGAAGTAAATCAATATAAGAATTAAAGGAAAATAAAATAAATTTAAAGATTGATTTAATACATATATGTGCAAGTAATTACCAAATTGGAATTTAAGGTAAGAATGGAATAAAGCTAAATGAATGGGTACACATAGAAATGAATCTAGAGTCTAGTTAACACTAGTCTAACTAGGAGAAGATTTATATTTTAACTCAACTCAGTTTTAGAAAGGTGTGAGTCATTAATTGGAAATAAGAGGAATAAAGAGACAAATAGGATTGATTTAAGGAGTGCTTTTAGGAAGGGTGAGGGAAATTGAATTTTATTAAAGTAAAATGTGGATTTAATTGTGTAAATTGGGGAAAGGGTGAAAAGTGTAAGGGGGAGATAATTCTAAATTATTTTAATTAAAAAGCTAAGTAATTGTGCAAGTAGGGATGAGTTATGGGAAAATTCTATAAAACAAATGGATGTGATGAGGAATGGATCACACAGGTTATGGTAAGGTTATGCTACATAAATTTTGATTGGTTTTACTTGTGAGATTTGGGATACCCAGCTTGGGAGAGAGTGGTGACTCTACCTTGTGGGGCAAGCTGGGAGCTAAATGATTTATGGTTGGGTGTGTGTGTATGTCCCATTTGTGGATCAGGGGGCTAAGGTTCAAGAAGAGTACCCCTAGCAATGTTTAGGAGGTACCGGTGAAGTCTCTCGATTAGCAAACAAAGGAAGGTGTGGCACAAAATTTCTCGATTAGCAAACAAAGGAAGGTGTGGCACAAAATTCTTCAGTGAGAGGCTCATCTTCAACAATTTGATCTTTGGTCTACGTTGACTGGTAATTTGATTGTTATTTAAATTCTTAGTTTATAATTGTTTTCGATTAAAGAGTAAAACTATTTCTGTGTATATATGCCATTGGAAGATTGTTGGGTTGATAGCATTAGATTTCATTTAAAAAATTGTCTTAAGAATGTATTGTCAATATGAATCGTTGAGAAAATTATTATAACAAGGTGTTTAGTTCTGTGCA
>ML777033.1:531374-561705 GCA_009831015.1 Picea engelmannii | reverse complement strand
GTTCTATATTGTTGAATTTTCCATTCATTAGGACCTAGATATAACATTTCCTAATGAGATTCAAATGCCAATCAAGAATGAACTGATCAACAAGTGTTTCATTTCTAATGAGATTCAAATGCCAATAAAGACTAAACTAAACAACAAAAGTCTTTAAAGTTTGTTGATATTTGATACATATAGACTCTTTGTAAATAAAATAAGAGAGATCAAGATGAATTTAGACTACTTTTAATTTAAAATTATGCCTCTTAAATACTTTTAAAGCTAAGTAACAATGTTATTTATTGGTTATAGATTTTACTTAATACCACTACTTGATTTACTGGTGCTTTCAATTATATAACATTGAATCAAACATTTTAGATATTTATGCTTTCAATTATATAATACTGAATCAATAATTTTAGACATTTGTAATGTAGGTGGTTAAAATGAATGAGGAAAATGAAGTAGGTCATACTATCTCTACATATCGTACACGTCTCAAGAAAAATCTAGGGCGACCTTGGAAAACAAATCCTTTAACTCTCAGCAAGATTGTCGATATTGTGCCAAATCGATTAATTTTAAAAAGGGGAAATACTCAATATAACAAATTCTACAATGTCTTTGATTAATTATAAGGATCATTTATAGGATAGACATTTCATGGTGTAGTGAATGGTTCATTTGATGTTGGATTTTCAATGAGTTTTATAGTGGGAAACACTGATAGAGTCCCATTAAGAATTTTATAATATGGAATCAATAATTTTAGACATTTGTAATGTAGGTGGTTAAAATGAATGAGTAAAATGAAGTAGGTTATATTGTCTCTACATATCATACACGTCTCAAGAAAAAGTCGAGGCAGCCTTGTAAAACAAATCCTTTAACTCTCAACTAGATTGTCGATACTGCACCAAATCGATTAACTTCAAAAAGGGGAAATACTCAACATAATATATTCTACAATGTCTTCGGTTATTTCTAAGGATAATTTATAGACTAGGCATTTGATGGTTTAGTGAATAGTTTATTTGATGTTGGATTTTCAACGAGTGTTATAGTGGGCGACATTGATAGAGTCCCATAAGGTTTTGTATATATGAAAGGGTTATCCCTGTCGATGTCTAATGAAAATTCCATTGCACCCAATGTTAAAATAATAAGAAAATATGAGACCATAGTTCTTGTCTCCAAACATCCTCCATCTAAACAAGGGATAAAACAATGGCCATGCAATCAACTCCAACTTCTTTGTTTTCAGCTTTGGTATTTATTGTGGATAATGGTGGAATCACATCAATTTCTATACATGATGATCCCATCATTTATCCACAACAACCAACTAATCCCATCCATGCTAAACTTATCTCTCCTACAACACATCCATTTTTAAAAACATGAATTCTCCAAGATGTTGTCCATGTTAGTTTGTGAGTGCTCCAATGCATTTCTCGTCTAAGCTTTTCAATGACGATGGTGATCATATCGATGATCAACATCAATATGAATTACCAAATGCTACACATAGGACATGTAAATTTTTTAGTGTGATTATAGGATGTGTGTGGCAATGGGAACTACGTGCATTGTTGAAACCAACTATACATACATCTACCAATGCCACTAAAAATATGGGAATCTCGTGAACTCTACTACCAACCCTAAAATTTCTCATTTTGTAACTAGTAAAAATATTTTAAAAAATAGCATACTTAAATTAATTGAAGAACTCAGTCCTAATTAGCTTCTCAATTAGCTACTCACTCAAGTTGTTTGATGATTTCAATTCAATTTTCAATTCAGTTCTCTATTTGATGATCAATTGATTAGTTCCCTCTACACAAGTTATTTCATGATTTTAATTTTCTTAGATATAGTTTATTATATTTATTGTATGATTATTTTCTAAACAACATACATGTGACAACCAAAACAAGTGACAACCAAAACAGTGACAACCAAAACAAGTTTCCATAAACTCATCCATTTTGAGCTAGTTATTGTTCCTATTTGTTCCTAATTGACAAAGGAAATCAAAAACAAATTAATTGGAAATTGAAGTTATATCAATTACTAGAAAAGACATGTTAGAGATGAGTTTGCAACATTTTAGATAGAACCCACTTGGATGTCTTTTATTTATTGTAACATCCTTCCTAATATCAACTTCTCAAGAAGTGATTTGTCAAATCCACAATGAAAATACGATAATATAATTAAAAGTTTTCAAACAAACTTTGCAAATATGTACAAGGTTGTGCAATTTGCTTATAAGTTACACATATCTAAACTATATATTCCTAAACAATAACTTGAGTTAATTAATGATATAATAATTATTTTTAATAACAATATAAATGTAATATATTATATAGATGTCATCCAATATCTATTATATTGTGATTTTAATTGTATAATACAATATCATATACGCTATGTTAATCTTATACAATGTTATAAGAATATTTTAAATAATTATCCATTTATAATTCAAACCATGTGATAAGCATTTACTTTAATAATATAATATATACATTTCATAACATATTATATTGTGACACATTTATTTCAAAAATATAATATGGCACAATGCAGTTATTTTCCAAAATTTGACCTTCACGAGTAAACCATAAACAACTAAAATCTATATAGAACATATGAAAAACATCTTTGATTTGCAATGTTTGGCTTATTAAGAATTCATCGCTCATATTCCGAGTCACCATTCACATTCAGAGGCTAAGTAGTATTGCTGTTGAGTGAAATGATAACTAAATAATGCGTTTAAATAAAATTCAACGAGAAATGATAAAGTTAACCTCTGGTTTGTATGACAACAAAATACCAATAACATACACGATGGCCCTTCACTTCTATTGTGATCCACTGCAAGGATGAAGTGAATGATCCAGCGTATCTGCTGGAGCCGGTGAGAGACAGTCCACGAAAACAAAACATGGAGCAAGCTTGGATCAAATTGACTCAATTTCTGGATTGATCAATAATGGACTCCTTTCATAAGAGATTGAGGTCTGCTATTTGCATGCATACAGAGTTCAATGTTCGATTGCTGGAAGGAGCAAGAGACAAAATGTGCTCTCCTTCACATATGCTGATGAAATTAAAGTTTTTGAGCACAGTGGACATGCCCAAACAATAGAGAACCTGGAGAACCTGATAGACTGCTCATATCTGTGAGAGAATTTGCGTCATCTCTCGTGAATTTGTGAGAGAATTTGGCAAGATACATTCAAACCGTGATTATGTTTCTGTTGCTGTGTAAGACTTTGGCTGAGTGTGTATTCTGGTAAGAATTGTTCGTGTTCTTTCTGTCGAGTGGACGAAGATAAGAGTGTAGATCTATATCCAGTCGCGCCACTCAGCATCTATGCTATTTCCGGATACACTTCTTTGAGCCCGTGTTCTTGAGTGACCAAGTGCAGTAAGGAGGAGCCCATGCGCGATTCGAAATCATGTGCAGTAAGGAGGAGCCCATGCGCGATTCGATCTCTGCCACCGAATTTGTTTTCGTTTTGCAATTCGATGGAATCCTTCCCACCGTGGAGCTTGCGGAAACCTCAGATCTGTGCCACCGTTGAGTTTTCATGCCACGTGGTTATTGCTAAACCGTCCGATTCCCGCTACGACAAACGTCTGCTCTGCTTCAGCCGTCGGATCTGTGCCGCGTGCCGCGTGGAGCCAGAAGGTGTACATCCGTATCATTTTCGTCGTATGGTATGTGAACCTGGTCGTTTCATAGTCGACATGTGGCCCTTTCCAGGCCGTAGATCTGTGCGAGATTGAACAGTCGAAATGGACCCACGTGGCAACAATCGGACGATTAGATCCAACAGGCAGAAGGACCCACTTGGCAACGATCGGATGGTCAGATCGAACGAGCAGAAAGAAAACACGTGGCAGAGATCACACGGCTAGATCCGACGCGCCTAATGGAGCCACGTGGCAACGATCAGAGTGTCAGATCCAATGCGCAAAAAAGAGCCAATTGGCAACGATCAGACGGTCGGATCGGACAGACAGAAAGAAGACACGTGGCAACGATCGAACGGTCAGATCTGACGTGTAAAAAGGTGCCATGTGGCAGAGATCAAACAGCCACATCCGACAAGCCTAATTGAGCCACGTGGCAGTGATCGGATGGCTAGATCGAACGTGCCTAATTGAGCCACGTGGCATCAATCAGACGACTAGATCGTACAGTCCACAGGAAGCCACGTGGCGGCAATCAAACAGCCAGATCCGAAATGTATAATGGAGCCACGTGGCACCGATCTGACGGTCAGACCTGATAGTCATAAATATGCCACGTGGCACAGATCTGATGATTAGATCATAGTCACAAAGAAGCCACGTGGCACAAATATAACGGTCAGATCCGACGGTCCCTGAGGGCTAAAATCTGCGATCTGGACATTGCCATGTGTCAAGAGTAAGACAACCCGATTGGCTGACCGTACGACAAAATAGTACGGATTCTACACCTGCTAGCTTCACGTGTCACAAATCCAACGGCTACAATGATGCAAGGATCCAACAGTATGAAAAGGGACACGTGGACAAGTCCAAGGTTTTGTCGATAGTTTGGCGAGCTCTACCGTGACATGTTGACGGAGGGCCGAATGCGAACTGTAGGTGTGTCGACGGAGGGCCGAGTGCGAATGCCACGGCCACGAACCAGGCTGCCAGCCTTAGTCAAAAAGATCTGTAATTTTATTGGCTGGGTTGGCTAAAGTTGGAAAGCAATTTTTTCAAACTTTGGACTGAACTTTATCGATTTAGACTGCTGGTCCGGTCCTATCCATTACAGTGAATGAAAATGGCAATTTATTGGGATGAGATTACGGAAATGGAAAGCAATATATTGGCGATGATGAAATGGTTGATGAAGGGAATGAGGTAAGCTCATCATACGTCTTCTAAACAATTTTTTTTCCTTTAGGTCATGGATTTTCATACTTTATTTCCTGACCACATTTTATATCGTTGGAAGATAATAGATTACAAAAGAGTATTGAAATGCCGACGGGAAATGTTATCGTTAAAGCAGAGGGGAAATAAAACGCAATGTTGATCGGGATCGAAGAGGCAGAAACAAACAAGATACGGTGATATTCAAGGAAAAGCTCAATCTGGATAAAACAAATATAAAAATTCCTTACTTTTATGCCTTTTTATGATATATATAAGTGTTGAAGCTCTTATGCTTTCAGTTGTATTTATATTTATTCAACATGACAATTATACTTAATCTTAATAAATAATGTGTCTTTCAACAATAAAAATATGTACTTCATAACAGTTTTCATCATTTATATATTAAAAAGATGTTCAAAATGATAGTTTGGTGGAGGTAAATTTTAAACAGGAATTAAATGTACTTTCTTCTTTACAAAAAGATAAGAACCTGGGTCTAGAAAGATTTTCCATCAAGTTTTACTTGAGATCCTATGTTCTCATAGAGGAGGAGGATACTAGTGTAGTCAACTTACTTTAAGAATGGTTTTTCATTGTTAATCAATTTATTATATGGCTTAATAATGCTCTACTTGAGTTATTTATAAATGATGGTTAATAATTTAATTACATTGCACTATTGAATTAATAACAACAAATCATGCAACTGCAAATTTTGAGACAAACTAATAATTATCGCGTTAATAAAAAATTGCAAGTAATATAAAATATAGTACAACACAAAACAAAACTACAATGTTTCACAACCTTGGGCTCACACAACAACACTTATAGCCTTTCTCACAATTACACTTGCAACATTGATGGTCATACTTGTTTGTCTAATGAACTTATTGTCTCCATAGAAAATATGTAGGTGTTATGATGTATGGAAACACAATGCAACATAAGCAAAACACTAACCAACTAGGAAACTCTAATAAAGGATTGTGGTTTTACATTTATAGAATTGGTTTGGTTTCTTGGAAAATTATTTGAACTAGTCTCATTTGTAAATTGTCATGGATATTCCACTAAAATAGTTCACCGGAATAGATCTTATAATGTTCTACAATTTTTTTATCATGCAATATTCTGTTGAAGATTGTAGATTTAATATTTCTAACTTTATCACAAAAATTATTGAAATAAGTTTCAAAACTAAAATGAAAGAGATAAGCAATGACACACCATCCACACAATGATCATAAGATCTCCCTTGGAAAAATATTATACGGGAAAAACCCAACCACAAGGTGAGGCTTGTGCCCTTCTCCTTTCTTCTCCATTGTGAAATGCAAGTACAAATAACAGGACACTCACTATGGAGATGCCATGGACACTATGGACAATATGGTTTTTATAGGATCTCCTTCTCCCTTTGATCTCCCTTATTATCCCACTCTCAGTGCTATGATCTCATATGGAACAATACTCAATACAATAAGAATGTAACACCTAGCTTTCCTAGCGACCCATTGTTTAACATATCCTTATAGCCATCTAGGGTTAGGGTTAGGGTTTTCACATGCCTCGACCCCTAATTATTATTAGGGTTTTGGACCCTCTAGAATAATCTTTAAATACCACATGTGAGTCACTTCACATGTATGAATAATGGAAGATGACATGGAATCCACTCAGTATCATGGTGATCAACGAGATAGGTCAACTTGCAGGAAGTATAACTTCCACATATGAACTCCAATTGAGGTGATTTTCATGTCGTTGGAAAGATATCGAAGTTTGAAATAGTGTCAAGAGGTTGGACTTATTCTTGCAAAGTTCTGATTCCAAAAATAGTCATCTAAGGCCTCAAACAGGGTTTGAAAGGTTCTAGACCCCAAGTCTTCAAACTGAGACATGCCCCTAAAATGGGACCTACAAGTCAACAACTCCAATTTTTCCACCCCAAAAGTACCAAAATAGAGGAAAAATTATATGATGATCCAATCCAAATCAATCATTTTTATATAACATAGGGTATGTTATGTGTGGTTTACTTCTATAAAGTTTGACTCAATCTAGTTCCTTAAGATGCTTTTCTTTCTCAACAATTTTTTTCTTAGTCAACAATCTACCCTATCATTGATCCGGATTTTATGAGTAGAACGAAATGAATACATATTATTAATAGGTGCTTAACACAAAATAACAGATATACAGTAAAACTGGTTTTCTATTCAATAATGAAATAAGCTGAAACTGTAAAATGCAGCAGAAACAAGCTTGTTGGAATGGTGGTGGCTTATCTCTGAGAAAAGATGTGACAACAGCACGCATTCGCAAGAATAAGGTTACAATGAGGCTCTGAAGGCATTTTTACAATAATCAAGAATGTCCAAAACCCTAGACATCCAAAAACCTAACCATAGGAGTTGAAGCGCCAAAGTCACGTGGGCCCCGTTTGGGTAAGTTAGTACATCAAATTCCTGGGGTCGTAACTTTTGCATACGATCTTCGTTTTAGGTGTGTGATAGCTCGTTGGAAATTTATCGTCGAGGATATTACTTTAGGACCTCAAAATGGCCTCGAAAGTTAAAACTTCTAAAAATAGTAAATCGCCAAAATTGTCAGAAAATTGTTTTGAGCCAGTTGGAAAAGGTGGTTGGCCACCGATATCCATCTGGATCAATCATCACCTATCAAAATTGTGGCTACAGTTTTGTGTTCCTACATCAATCCTCTCCATAAAATGCCCACAATAAATGTCCACAATTTATTCTAGAGTCTTACAAAACTACATTTTGATTTACTCCTCTTCTTACAATTCTCTCATGTAGTAAAAATAAATTGAAATATGTTTGCAGTTTTGTAAGGTTGTTGGCACATATTAAGCATCAATTTGTTTCTAGGGAATATATGGAGAAAGAAACTACAAAACATTGCCAAAATAACATCTATATTATCATCACATATGCACCTTATTTTCTACAATTTTAGGCAATTGAGAAATCCTTTTACAATGATCAAAAAAGAGGCAACATTCAATAGCTTTAGAAGATCATTGGACCCATTTAAGGCACCAATTTGTCATTGTGGCATGTTTGGAAAAATTATACTTCAAAATGTTGCAAAATAGATTGTAGATTGTAAAAGGTTCCCAACCCCTTAGAGGAAAACAATGCGGTAGAAGAAGATCATTTTCCATGGTGTAAACCTTGTCATTTGTTGCATAAACAAGACACTTGTTTGGTTTCCAAGGAATCTATTAGATTAGCAAGTGAGAGTTACAATGATGGGACAAGAAACTCTATCAACTATGTAGGTGATTTTTTCAATGATATTAATATTTTCTCCAACTCTCCTAATGAACAAATTAAATGGGAAAAGGAAAGGGACCTTGATCAATCCAATATTTCTAGAGCTCTAGCCCCTAAACCCCTTCAGGAAGAAATAAAGAGGATAATCCTAGAAAAGGACTGGGTCACTTATCAACAAAGGGATAAACAAGTTCAACCTCAACCCCAAGAGCCTCCAACCCAACCAAGTTATCCTATTCCACAACCTCAAATGGCCCAAGATCTGCAACCCCAAGCGATGTTACAAAGAGAACAATGAATTAAACCAACAAAGACTTCAAGTGATGTTTAGGACATGTCAAAAGATACTTGTGAAGATATCAATATTGATTTGAAATCCTACTTTTCCAAATCCCATATCTCTATCCCTTTCTTGGAGTTTGCAAAGATACCATCACAAATAAAGAAAAAGAAACAAATTTTGGGATTAGGTGAAGGAAAGGAAGAGTCCTCTGACAATACACCTGTAATCTTGAAAATTGTGGGAAAAGGAAGATTGAATGGAGGATGTGATTCATTTTACATATCTATGCAAGTGAACAATTTGTTATTGAAAAATTGTTTGTTGTACTTTGGGGCATCAACCAATGCCATGCCTTTGAAAACAATGCAACAATTAGTCCTGAAGGTATCAAGACCATAGCAGAACATTTGTGCCATGGATAGGAGAGAGGTAGAAGTGCTTGGTGTGATAAATAATTTGGTTGTAAAATTGAATATATATTTGGATGTTGCGGTTATGATAGATGTTGTCGTGGGTATCCCAAACTCTTGGGGGATGCTTTTGTCGAGGAATTTCACTGCTCATTTAGGGGGATCCTTGAAAATGGACCTTTCATATGCTACTATCCCCATCGTGATGGCACTTTTGTGAAGTTGGATAGGTAAATTTACAGAAGATATCATGTTGAAGACCCTAATCAACCCAATAATGAATATGTGAACAAGTTGGATGAAGACTAGAGTAGTTAGGAAATCCTGGCTTTTTCTTTGTCACTTGAATATAAGGAAGCTAAGGATGAAGTATGGAAGGAGAATGATCACTTAGAATAACTGCATAATCAACCTTTGGGAGGATGTTATTAGGAAAGAAGACCAACCTTAATGCATATGGCTTATTTTTGTCCTTTGATCATGGTAAACAAGGAGATTCAACTATACTCGTAGTTGGAGCTACCTTTGCCACTTAATTACATTAGCCTTATGTGTTGTTGGATTTAAAAGAATTGTAACACAATATTTCAATTGAAGTTAGGTCTCAGGTTTGTACTTCAAGATCACCATCCTACCTTGAACCTTGATACCTTACCCTCTATCACCAATACTTCCTTGATCCATTTATTTGCCTGAGTAGGATTTTAGAGTGCATGTTTCCTTTCCATGCACGTTTTCTTTCATTTGCGTGTTTATTTCCATGCATTACTTGATTGGATTTCTTGATGCATTTGATTTTCGTTAGAATAATTTATTGCATATTTTTTCATGCTTAGACTTAGTGGAATTTTTTTGTTTTTTTGCAAAGTAGTTTTTTTCTCACCGGGGTGGTAGATTCACCCCTTCTCATGCCTTTGTCAAGTTAGATGGTGTGTAGGTCACAAGTCTGCAGGATATTTTGAGTTCTCATACACTCTAGCATTAGAGTACATGTCCTCTAGTAGGAGCCAGATGTCACCCCCCCAAGGGGTGACAACTTCAAAGGTACCTTCACAAGGTGTCATATTGTTGTTCTGCAGTTCTTCTGATTATCTAATGAAAAGGGGACCTGTTCAATATAATGAAAACATAAATTAAAATGTGTAAAGGGGTATTAAGAAACAATTATGAGGACAAGTAACTCAATGCTAAAGCTCCCTCTTGAAAGCTATTGTACAAAAAAATCCTAGCTCATGAAAGCTAGATGAACCAATAAAAAGACCTATGCATATAGATGACTTTGAGGGTCATCACATGAAGTATTTACCTTCCCTTTTCCATATTTATTCATCCTATTACCTATCTTTCACCTAGGGACTTTGAAAATACTTGTTATCCTAAGACTTGTCGCATGTATAAGGGTTAATGTTGTTTCCCTTTGGTAAAACTTACACAAATATTAAAACTAACCCTTATATGTTATGTTGTGTTAAGAGGGATCACTATGTGTTATCATCTAATGGGATTTATAAGAAGCTAGACCCATCACTCCAAGTGGGTAACTTGCATCAGGATATGTGTACCATGCCTCGAGATCTGTGACATTGCATTGGGATCCATGCACTTATATTTGATCATATCTTCAGACATTGGGATCTATGTCATTTACCTTGGGATTCATGTACTACATTGGGATACATGTAACTACATTGGGATATGTGACATTGAATCAGGGCATGATAGGGACACGTCATCACACTTTCCACATGGACCACTCAGAGTTGTTCTCCTTATGAAGTCAGACATTTTAATCACACGTGTGCATTTCTATTCCCTTCTTGGACCTCAAGTCAGAGATTTGTATACATTTGAGGAGACAATTATAGATTTTTGGAGTAGTTGCAGGTGGTTAGGTTGACCACTGGGTGATGTGGCCTTGAACACCTTGATTTTCTTGAGGAACACCCACACTGAGGCGACCACACATGAAACTTACCATTGGATTCTCTCTTGGATGTCCCACTCATGCGAGGGTTACGTCACATCTTAGGAGTTGGTTTTGTCATTTTTTACCATTCCATAGCTTTTGGGAGTTGGTTAGAGTATCATTTGGGTCCATGGACCATATTTGACTCACCTTTCACTCCTTAATTAGACGTTGGCACATTTTTTAAGGGGCACATCTCTCCTAGGTCTCTCTAGTCCATATGTGTGGCCCTATTTTGATGCATTTGACCATTTTGAGAGGGGCACTCTTGTATTGAAGGGTTTCGAGGGATACTTATCTCATCTATTGTATTTTCCCCAGTGTTTTGATTCAGACAATGGTTTTGAGCTCATGGTATTATTCTAGCACATTGTATTTAGGAATATTCTTAACTATAAAAGGAGGAGACCTCTCTCATTTTATTTGTTGGAGAATATTGAGAAAACTATCTTACAAGAGTTATTGTGCATATATATTTCTTGTAAGTGAATGTTTATCTATTTTTCAAGGGTTTAGATAAAAAAAAATCAGGTTTGTTGGAGGAAAAAGCTACTACAAGGCCAAACAATGGAATCATGCTGCACTTATAAGGGTAACTCAAGGTATAGTCTTCTTTCCTTACCCATTTGACCATTGAATAATTGTTCCATTTCATTAAATTAGGATGCTCTAGGTCTCTTCCCTTTTTCCTTGGCCAAACTTTGAGATCATCTTGTTAGTACTTGGAGGGGATTCTTAAAGGAATAATCCCCCCATAAAAATCTTGAAGAGAACCTTCTGGCCTGAGTCAACACATGAAAGGAAATCCTTCGAGTGACATCAACATTGTAGAGACCCCATAGCCATCTCTAGGCACTAGTCTATCCTTTGACTTCAACCACCAAAAAAACCAAAATCATGTTTTCCTTTCTTTGTTTCTTTTCTACTTTTTGTTTTGCAATCTAGGGTTCACCTTGTCCTATATTTGGTCTAGATTATTTGGGCTTCAATGATATATCTAATTTTTAGATTTAATTTATGCTAGCTTGCTATTCAAAAGGTATTATTTGGTACTAGCATATCAATGGTTTTGAATATAAGTTTCATTGCCACATGTTTTTTATCTAACCCTTGCATACTGAGGTATCCTTGAAGAGAAAATAAAATCATTATTCTTTTGGATGCCCTAGATATTGTTGCTTGGAACATGTGGTATTGACCCTAATTAGATCGTTCATTCTTGCAAATTTGAAGTATGGTCAATGATTATCACACTGACATATAAAAAAAAATGATATCATAAGTACGAACAGTTTGGTTTATTGATGTCCCATCTATGGTTGACTTGTTGAATACATGTGTGAATAAGGATTACAATTTATCATTAATCCAACATTAATGGTGTTATTACCCTAAACCATGTCTGATGACACATCAATGTAAATAAATGAGTAATGACCTCTCTAGAATGGGAATCTTTATCTCCTTTCTGATCATTGTCCAATGAACTCCCTCGCAAGGAAAAACAACACTTCTATTTTGATCACTATCCAAAAGTATCTTAATTATCCTAAAAGTACATAGTTATTATCTCACTGAATGTTATTGTTACAAGGCTCATTTTTGCAAAGTTTGATGAGTATTGTGCTATAAACTATCTTGAGTGATGAATCGATGCCTTGGTAATTCCAACGACCTTATGAAATGGCATAATGTTATCACTTTGGATTACTGTTTGAGGGTCTCTTCTTGCTTTTCAAACTGCAAAGTTTAAGAGTACATGTGATGATGATGATATAGTTGTTCTTTGGCCAATGTTTATGTGTTTTGTTTCTCCATTTTCTCTCTAGGATCAGATTGATGCATGAAATGTTACAACAATTTCTTTAAGAGGTAAATTTTACCTTACTTTTACTATTATTTACATTGTTCTTTCACTATTTAGGAGTTGCAAAGTTGAGATTAATTCTCTCGGTTAATACATCACTCCTTTACACAATTCATGGTCTCGGTTTATTCAACATTTATGATGTTCTCATAGATCTAATATCTGGTTCAAATCTGCCATGCTATATCTATGGTGAAAGAACCTTAACTATTGCCATTTATGTGGATGAGTAACTAGAAATATTTCATTATATTAAAGGAATCTATATGCAATCCTCTCTTTGCAATATGTGGCATAAAAATCATAAATATGTGCATTATGAGAATGAGATAACTATGAAATATAGTAATCAATAATTTATTGTTTGAATAATATGACACATCTTTGTTAATACACTTTCGTTTGCTTACCTCATTCACAGACGCCTTAGTTCCTTATCGCAACAATATATTACAACAAAACTTATTAGATATTCTTATATGGTTCAAAGTGCTATTTATGGTCTCTCATTTTGAAAATACTCATTAGATAAATAAGATATTGATTTCCTTTATGATTTCAATACAACAATTCATATTTCCTTTGATTGCAATATCATTGGCTCAATAGTAACACTTTGTGCAAATCTTCTCTTGGTTTGATAAGAATGCCACCCATTTCCTTTGCACAATTTTATTGATCAACTTTGGAATATAATGTGTAGTTGGATGGTGATAAATGATGTATGACGAATGGTGCATTTCTTTGACATATTTATACTTCATATTTAGAAAAACAATTCATTCCAAGCACTTTCAATAGAGCATTATTGTCTAAATTATAACTTGATATCATATTCTTGGCTTTTCTTCTCTCATTCTCGAGGTGCTTTACCCTTAAGAGAAGATAGAAACTCTAAGTCAAACCAAGTCCTAAACCTTCCCCTTCTAGGTACAATGATGGGACTTAGTTGTGACCCCTCAAGAATACCCTCCTTAGGTTAGAAACCCTATCCTTAAAGAGAAGAGGCAAGGCCAATGATGTGATAGTGGGTGGCTTGCATAGTCGATGCCCCAATATCTCCTTCATAAGGCATGACTTTCCCATAGAAATAGTTTGAGCGGTAACAAGTAGTAATCATCACTAATAGTTCTTGATTAATGAGTACTTAATACTAGAAAAAAAATACAATTTCCATGGACATTTGTTAGATCAAGCCAAAAGATAGGGATTACATTTTATAACTACCTCTCACATAGAGACATGTAACATTTATTGAGGATGACCTTAAGGGAGAAAAATGTTTGAATTGAATTCATTTATGATTAGATGATATGGTTATATCCTATGGGGTTGACCTAAAGCCTCTCTTTTGTTCAAGTACATTAAAATGAAAATGAAACCTATGTGGAGAACAAACACTATAATGTACTTTTTAAATAAAGCCTTGTTGGTCCCATTATCAAGCCCAATGACCAATTATCACTAATTATAAAAAAACACTCATGAGGTAGGTAGTTCAAATAATTTGTTGGTATGTTTACATTCTTTCACCGTCACTTATATATTTGGAGCCCAAATTTTGAATTAATATTTTTTTCCAAATATCAGTGTTCCGATCTATAAATACATCCATCAAGGAATTAGTGCTCTCTTATGAAATTTAATCAACCATTTTGACAAGATCTTGCATGACTTAGTTCATGTTCTTGAGAGTGTACTGTTAACTTAGCATATAAGTTATAATATAAAAATTTATGATGTTTTCCTATACATTTGATTTGAGTAGTATTAACTTCTGTTACATGCCACATTATGTGACTTCACTAGCATTCTCTTATAAAACTTTTTTTTAAATGAAGGTTTTACCTACTTTCACAAGTCATTTAATTAGTCTATGTTACTTCCTTTTCTCTAGACACATGTTGATGTTCGATATATGCCATATGATAACCCACGTTATGTTATTGAAAATTTGATTAAATATTGTGCTTGTGAGTTTCTTTGTCCAAAACATGGTAAAAAAATATTAGTCATAATGTTAATTAATGGAACAACTCATAAATCTATGTAAAATAACATTTTGCAGAATAATGCATGTGCCATTCATCCCTAGAGGCATGTCATATAAGTGCTTGTGGTATCAACCCAAGACCATCCAAGTCCACAATGCTTCCTTTCCATGATAAGTTATGAAAATAGAATTGATTGTGTTTGTCAGACATGTTTTGCAGTCGTAGTCTCATCAATATATCTCTCATGAACTGGACCAGATTGTAGATCATTTGAGACAATGAGTCTACAATTGTAACTAAAGAAGATCGTGTCACTTCATTTGCAGCTCTATCTAACAATTAGTTTAAGTGTTTCTCAACAGCCATGTCAAAGCTATTGGGGTTGGATCATTGGCCTGCTCCAATGCAAGGTAGACATGACAGTCGACCAATGCTATTGATGTTCACAACTCATGACAACTACCCTTCCACAAGTTTATGGGAATGAAGTTAGTGCCAATGGTAGTATCTCACCTTTTGAGTGCTTCTTATGTTATGAAAACTATAGTTTCTTCATACAAGTGGACTTGGATGTACAGTGTACTTACCTTGAGGATAATATATCCAATCCTAATGGATTTGACTGAGCTATTGAGACACACTTATACCAATTGTTAGATAAATCTGCAAATGGAATGACATGATATTCTTTTGGTACAACTATAGACTCCTTGTGTTGAATGATTTATGGTGTGGTCCATTGCACGAGAGATCTATCTCCTGAAGATTGCAAAACATGTTTGGCAACATAAATCAATTTCATTTGCACAGATTATCATGGAAATGAAGGAGTTCAGATTTGGGACTAGAGTTGCATAGTTTGTTATGAAATACAACTTTTATATGAATCAATTGTTCTTTCACCAACCCCTTGCGAAAACACCACTAATTAGTAGTAGAGATTCAAACAAAACACTCATTGTGGAAATGCCATTGATTATTAGTAGAGACAAGTATTCAAACAAAGCACCCATAATTTTAGGCATTTTAAGTGGGCTTGGTTCTACTCCTCATCGTATGTGTGTTCACAACTAGGGGAACTTGGAATACTGAAGTATGCCCTATTTCGAAGGGGGTAAACAGGTATTTTACTTGATGATATGAGTTGGTTTTACTTTTAATGGTAACATGTTGATATTCAATATATGACATATGATGACCCATGTTCTGCTATTGAAAATTTGATTAAATGTCATGCTTGTGAGTTTGTTTATCCAAAACATGGTAAAACATATCAGTCATAATGTTAATATCGATGCGACAACTCATAAATCTATGTAAAAAAATATTGTGCAGAAGGACGCATGTGGAATCCATCCCTACATGTATGTCATATAAGTGTCTATGTATTTATTATATTGGTGGTTACTCATTTTCGTAGATTATTATGCTTATTTTCAATCCCTTTATTCATGGTTTGACTCTATAATCATTTCCCCTTGGGTATTGCTTCATTTCTTCATTGCCTCATGCCTACAACATGATCACTATAGTTTTCCCTCACAATAAAACATATATTAGTGATGATATCAAGTGATTTACATGAAGAAACTCAAACATAGTGCTCTCACACCAATCTCCATGGGTTATCTACAAAAATGTGTTTTCCAACTAACTTGCTTTATCCTTTGCATATATTTTGTACTGGGAAAATGAAATATTTACTTTATGTTATGTCTACCCTAACAAAAATGCTCTCTACATTTTACAATCAATTTGCGAAAAGATATTTTTCATTTCTCATCATTCAAAATTGATCAACAAACAAGCAATACAATTAAAAGAAAGGGCATAACTGGGCATGGCATAAATCTTAGAAACTTTCCAATAGAATGGAAAAAGTGTCAAAAAGTAAAATAAAAAAATCTATTCTAGGAGGAATGTCAAGATGGTAAATCCATCAACAATAGAAGCATGATAATACCTATGAGGAAAACCAAATAGGAAATCTCTCTTTCAAATAAAATAGCATCATGTATGTCATATCCTATACCGAGTATGTGAACATATATCCCTCTCAAGATGTAAAATGTCTCACTATAACCATGAGATTATATTCCATTTTATATTGTATCCCAACATATTTCACTACAACCATGAGAGTATATATATAAACATTTGAATAGCAATGCATGGACATCAATGTGACCTTGTGTATTATTAAAATAAGAAATCATTTTCCTTTTTCTTCATAATTCAATAGTCAAAATCTCAAAGACTATAGGTGAAAACCTAGTTTAAGCTCTTTGAACTTTTCCCATTATTGAAATAATGATAATATAAACTCTTAGAAAATTTCAAGATTTTGAGTGCCCAATTAAGTAGAGACAAAATCTTATCCTATCCATGTTGAAAGAGGAGGCCTTAACAAACATTCCCTTCTTAAAATATTCACCTTCAACAGAGTATCGCCTTAGCTAAGCAAGAGAATTTTCCTTAGCTCAAATAAGGAGCATTCTCTATGTTACTTGAAGATTCTTCGAAGGGCCCTTCCAGGTCTTGAGACATGTGTTTTGAAAGGATCTTACATAAGAAGAGAAAACATGCAATGGATTTGGGATTTGGTTCATTGCATTCAAATTCAAGGTTGCCTCGGCCTTAAATTGTTCTCACTAGAACTATATGACATACAAAATATAACAAAGTTCAAGAGAATATAAAAAAAAAAAATTGTAACATCCTACAAAGCATAAGGTTTTAAGATAATGGAAATTTTTACAAGTAGACACCATAATATTAGGGACAGTTGGTGGCACCGTCCTCTTTAGAATTTTAAGAGTGTACTCTGGAATAATTTGTAGGGTTTCTTTCCCCTTCTACTTGACACCAGGAGTCACCACACTTGAATTTAACAAAGCACTCTCAAACAACAAAACGTTTTGTGCTAAGTAGAAAAAACCTAACCTCATTCTTTCTCTTCCACTTCAAGGGATTTAAAACGCTATGTGCTAAGTAGAAAAAAACCTAACCCCATGCTTTCTCTTCTTTAAGTGTGGGAAGAGACACACCCCACCCTGGGAGACCCAATAGAAAATCAAGCATAGGAGGAAGGTCAATAGCGGCCCAACTAGTAATGGACCCAATAGGAACCACCAACACCCGAAAATCCACTCCTGCTAGCAAGAAAAACTAGGCAACCAAACAAACTGCGTGAGACAGGATGCTTTGAACCTCTATTATAAAATCCCCATATGCACTTCCTGCTATGATTTCCCATAAACATTCCATGCAGGATAACCTACTGATGAAACCACACCATAGTGTACTTACCATGATATCATTTCAATTGTGATTAAACCGAATTCTCGCATTTACACTTGCCTTCATTAAACATGTTTGTAGTCTAAACTTGCATGCTCTTCCATGAGTGCTTATGGTACTTTGGTTGCATCATCTATCTCTCCCACATAGTTGAATTAACAAAATGGTACCCTCCTTCCTCTTTGGAAATGGATCCAACATGACACATGTGAACCACCATCTCCCTCATGCACGATTGACTATTGACACATGATCAAACACCCCATCCGAGGGTATGGATTTTAACTTTAGATTAGGGTCAATATTATATATTTTAATACATGCAATATTTTATAATTTTTTAAAAATTTCAAGTGCCATCTCCACATTGAACATGGAAGGAATTACAGATCCCCTCACACCATGAAATGTATATCATTTATGAAATCAATGCATTCAATCATTTTCACTGCATCATTACAGAAATAAATGCACCCTATTATTTTTTGTTATATTATTGTTGAAACCAATGTGACTACTTTATATGTCTTAGGCTTATTTCACATATAGAATATATTATATCGATGTTAAAATCAATGGATTATATTGTCGTTGAAATCAATGGACTAGAAAAATTCCCTCTTTATTTATAAAAATTCCATTTTTAAAACTTAGTTTCTATTTTCTAATCTATAACTACTTACAAATAGAAGTACCAATACAAACAATGTTTTTCTCTTGCTTAGTTCAAGTAATCTAGTTATTTTCTTAATAAAATAATGCAAATCCTAAATAGTGGAAAGTTATCTTTCCCAAATAAGAAATGATGAATTATTTCTTTACTTTTTTTTCATTTCAATTATATGTCTCTATTATAGTCCAAAAATTCCCTACCTATGCATACATGGAATTGCACTTTCCACTTACACAATTTGCCAATTTACTGTCGAGGATCCTTTCTAAAAAAACATTTTTTGGAACATGTACGTGATCTGTTGAACTATAGCTCGCGTACACACTCTAGATGCATACTAGAAAACCCATGTACATACGTGAGTTGCATGCTAGACATCCCGCCTTTACCTCCTAAAGTTGCAAAAAATATATAATTGCAAGGAATTCGGTGGAGTTTACGGGATATCGAGGGTTTCCCAATCATTTCACCCATTCTAGCTCGTCCCCAAACCGAATAACCATATTTTTCTCATATAAAAAGAGGTCTTGGGGTCCCATTTACAACAAAAAGCAAGAGAAAAAATAAACTCTACCAAAATTCCTTCCCCTTCTAGCCCAAGTTTTGTATCCTTTTCTGATATTTGGCCTCATCATTCCCCCTCTAGCCCTTTCTCCTTATACAATCCTTTCCCTTTTCCCAAAGAGATAAGTTGGTTGTGAGAGGCAAGCATGAGAATGATGCACTTGGAGAAGCAATAAGAGGAGCCCAGACCTAGTTCGTAGAGGATTTGTTGATAAGAAGGTTGTAACCTTTCTGATCTTCATATTGAATAAAACAGTTCTTTCATGTCCCAATACATTGTGCATTTTAATATTTATTGATTAATTCATCTATGCTTATATCTGAATATTAATAGTGACAAGCAGAGATTGTATATTTGTAGAATTGTTTGCCTAAGTGTTCTTGTAGGTCATCTTTGGGAGGAGACCCGCAATCTAGGAAGCTACAAAGGTGAAGGAGGTCTACATCAGATGTTAGGACCAAAGGTACACCTATTGATCTTCCTTCCCCTCTCTTGTCTTTTAGTTTAGATAGTTTTTGGATAGATTAGGATTAGGACTGTCTTTTAAGGGAAGTCAGTTCTCTTCCTATACCTCAACCCAGTATAGTAATAGGGGGATTTTCTCTGCTAGCAGAATTGGCGACTCCATTGGGGAGTCTCTCTAGGGTCTTAGTGGGAGATTTTGGTTTAAATTGTTTTTTTTTATTTCTTTTTGAGTTTTTCAGGTTTACTGAGTCAATTTACAGTCTTTGGTCACCTTCCAGGTGCCTACCATCCTTCCCTACCCAGTCAGTTTTCCAAGACCTTTTTATTTTTAAAAACTTTTAGAGGTGTATGCGCCATGCTTTGGCTCATCCTATGTACATATGAAATCTGCACAATATACATCCCACGTACATACGCAGGTTCCTGGTGCAACATCCCGCATCTCTATGTCTTGAAAGATTTTTTTTTTTTAAAGAAGATTTTTTCTCTTTCCTGGTAGAAGCTTTAGGCTTCTCAGACCTTTCTTAGACTTTACAGGGACTTTGTCAGTGGTTTTAGGTTGGGTTAAAGATTTGGTTTTAACTTGTTTCTTGATCTTATTTTTTTTCCTTAGAGGTTTAGAGTTGGCTTATAAGCGTTAGATCCTCCTCTGGATTCTTGTGAGTCCCTGTGTTTACGTGGTGGTCTAGGGTATGTATGAGTCTTGGGTTTTACCTTCTCTTTATCCAGTTTATGCTTTGAAAAACAAAAAGAATATTTTACTTCTGTTTTTCTTGTTTAAGCATTTCAAAAAATCAAAAAATCAAAAAAATATTGCATTAATGCATTTAGTTTGGTTATAGTAGCGTAGGTTCCCTTTTTACAAAAAAAAAAGAGTTATGTTTCAAAGCTCCTTATTTTCTTGAAAGTATAAGTAGTTTTTCATTGTGAAAAAAAAATCTATCTTAGGAAATTTTCAGTTATAGGATCTTGGAATATTGTTTTGAAAAGTTGACATTCACAAAGATTTACAAGCCTTTGCTTTAAATTTGAAGTATCTAGTTTTCTTTTTCATAAAATTCTCTAAATTTTTCTTCTCGTTCGTCTCTTCCGAACACCACAAGTTGAAAGTTCATATCCTTTGAGTAGGTCAAGCCCATAAAATTAACGCTTAGCTTAAAATCTATTAGAATTTTTTCTAGGGTTCAACAACTAGTCTAGACTTTAGGGCCTTGAAATAGGTGTGAAGAGGAAACTCTTCAAGGCCATCTAAACAAACATTGGAGTCTATGATAGGGAGTGTTAAAAGTCTAGCATTGTAAGATTTAGCTGGGACCCCCCTCTAAAATAAGGGATAAACGAGAGGCCACGTAAGGAAAGGTAGAGGAGATAACCCATCCAAATTCAGACCAAAGGAGCCTCACATTGAGGGTATTTCTTGGGAATCACATTGATCTCATTTGACTATGGAGCATCGTAGACCTAGAATCCATTCGATATCCTCAATTGTCTTCCAGACCAATTTCCTTCAGTATCCTTGAAGGGATTTAGACTCTATTATCCTGCTCATTACGATCAGCCCTGTTGAAAAAGACCTGGAATTTTTTATTCTGAAAGGATAAAAGACTTGTATCTTTGAGTTTTTGCATTTTATAAATTTCCTAAAGAAAAAATTTCATCTCCGATGAATTTGCGATGCCTTTATGGTTCATTTTTGGACAAAAAATGATAAAAATCTAAATAAACATAAGTTTTCAAACACTTTTTCAAATGATATTTTAAATGGGCAGTAATTTTAAAACTTAAGGAATTTTAATTTATATCGGAATATCGGGATTCAGAGTTTTGAATGAACAAATGTTTAACGCAAATTGAATAGCGAAATCCCGATCCCCGATTTCCCAATACATTAATTCTTATTTAAAACATAATTTACTTAATTCAAAATTAACGGGGTCTAAACATTAAGTTAATCACATCGTGATTTCGGGATTCGCGGTTTTGTGAGAACAAAGAATCTTGTCATCGCATTTCCCGATTTCCCGATTTAGCGATACATTTAAACCTTAAGTGAAGTTTTGAATTAATCTAATTACCGTTAAGCCTGATTAAGAATTCATAATGACATAGGGATATCGGGATTCACGGTTTTGGGAGAAGCAGATTTCATGTCATCAAATTTCCCGATTTCCCGATCCCCGATTTTCCGATTAATAAAATCCCGAAAAGATCTAATCTGGATTAATTAAGATAATAAAAATGTTTTAACTTAAATAATACATCACGATTTCGACAATCGGGGTTCTTCGATGACTTATTTCCTTGACATCAAAAGTTCCGAAACTCCGATAAGAATGTTTTCAAATTTAATTCAAGATTAACACTAATTAATCATTCGTATAAACAAGGTTTAAAGTTAAACTTTTTATGAATGATCTTTAATACGACAATTGTACAATTTGGTAAGTTTCTATTATATTTGAAAATACTGAGAAGGCTCAAGTACAAACACTAAATGCATATATTCGGGAATATCTTTTGCATTAAGAGCCTTAAATTCATAACATAGGTACAAATCTCAATGCTTTTATGATATATTCGAAGTAAATTTTGAAACGTTTACATTTCGAAGCTAAATTCCTCTCTGTTACAGGTTTTTCAAGTGAACACAGAGCTATGGCACCCAAAAAGGCTTCGAAGAAAAGCGAAGAGCAACCAGAAGGTGATATTATTTCCGATACCACTACATCTGGGGTACACTCTGTCAAATCATGGGCTGGAATTGCAGAAAAACTGGAGGATGAGCTTAAATATGCGGACCCTGATGCGGAAAATCACGTTCGAGATAATGCTGAGACTGAACTTCATAAGGTGGCTGCACGTCCGAGACTCGTGTCATATACCGATATGATCGCCTGGGCTCTGGATAAAGTAGATGTCCCGACCAGAAGTATTATGAACGAGCAAGGAGCTGTCATCGGCTCATTTAGGCCTGAACATATTCAAGTAATGTATAAGCTCTCGCCCAATTATAGGCACACTTTTAATTCTAAGTTTGTAGCTGCATTTCAAAGAAAAGAGTGTGTTGAAGGTGGCCAAACATACCCTGACATGATAAGAGGATGGGCCAGAGATGAAAACAAGTTTAGGGTTGATTTACATGGAATTTATGCTTCAGCTGCATTAAATGAATATATGGTTTATGTAGCTATGATGTTGTGTAGACTTTTTGGAAGAAAGGATCCTTGTCATTTTCATGCAGATTGGACACCTTTCTTAGAGGAAGTTTCAGAGGGACACAGTTTTAATTGGCACAAAATTTTGTCAGATAACCTTGCATCAGAGGTTATAAATTACAAAGCAGCTAGGTCAAAAGGACAACCAATGTCTTTTTATATGTCAGCTTATATCATGGATGCCATTTGTTTTATGACTCCTTTCCCATTAATGAATTAGAGTTGTACTGTTTCTTGCCCAGAGCCTATTCATAAGTACCATTCAGCTCTGTGGGAAGAAAATGCAAAAAATGTTTTCTATGAGGTTTTTCATTATGTAATTATCCCTCTGCACAAAATATTCTTTGGATGCGAACCTCCTCATATTTCTAATACCATCATAGAAAACCTCAAGTCAGTTGTTGGCTGGTTCATTGAGGAAAATTTTTCCTATGTGAGGGTTTATGGCTGCTCTATTCCACCTCACGCACTCCCAAAAATTTTACCAGACAGGTTAATATGCAGAGAAGTGGCTTATCAGCTAGTCAATGGTGGTATTGGGTTAGAACTAAAAGCTCAGCAGAAAAAAGCATGGCCATCTTTTCCTGTTTATATCGGAAAATTCGTTTTATTAAACATAGGCCATTCTAAGGCAGAAGCCGAATCAATGAATGAAGTGAAATTATCAGACATAGAGCACAGGAAACACGACCCTTACCAAATAATCAGTCGGCATTGCACACAATGTAATTTAAAAGCATATGAACATGAAATTTCAGTTTATGATGATGTTTTCAAAAATGCTAAGTCTTATGAAGAAGTACAAAACAGACTGCAAGCCGTGTCACCTGATGCACGGGTGGGGTTTGCATCTTTTCAAAGAAATAGACGACAATCTCTGCCAAAGATTTTACAAGGCGAAATGTCAACTTCATCGCAAGAGAAAGAAACAATTCCTTCAGGGTTTGAAACCATTATTCAGGATCATTCAGGTGACAAAGATAAATCGAAAGATTCTGAAATACTCCTCAGAATACAGAGGGTTCTCTGATCAAAGAAACATAGACAGAAAAGGGAAAAGGAATAGAAACAATCCCAATAGTCCTCGATGATATTCCAGAAAATGTTGGAGGAACAACTGCAAAGGAACTGGACAGTCTTATTACAGCATTGACCCCATTACAATCTACTTTCGGAACCCCTCATGAAGGAGTTCTATATGTAAGTGACTTAGAGCCAATAACCAGAGATGAAATCCCTTCATTTGACTATTTTTTCAGTAAAAAATGAAGAGCTGTCTTGAAATAGGAAATTCATCATGTAGGAGAAAGAAGGATCAAAAAACATAAAATTATCATTGATGGTAAGAAACTCAATGAAGGAGAATTCACTACAGAGTTAGCAGGAACTATGGGTGCTATAGCATCAGCCAACATGTATTCTGTAGGGAATCTAACAACTATGCTGGAGCAAAAGGATCAAGAAATAATGCAGTTGCAGGACAAATTAAAAGAAAATGAAAGAATTATTGGCTGGGGTATACAAAAGGGTCTAGAACAATCTAGACTCAAAGACATACAAGAAATCCAAAAGTTGAATGAAAACTTGGATGAAGCTAAAAACATGATACAGGTTACTCAAGAACAAGTGCAAAAGCTGGGCGATGAAAATAAATCTCTCCAAGATAAAATTATTTCAATTACTAATCAAGTAATTGAAATGGAACATTTCAAGATTAAAGCATCAGAGATATATGCAAACATAGAAGAAGAACAGCAGAAAATATTTTGCAATCTGGAAATCATCCAGAATTATTTTCATGAGTCAAATAGGTCTATGGAAAATGTAGTTCAGAAAGAAAGAGAAGCTAAAGTAGCAAGGAATTCTTTTCAAAAGATAATAACTTCTTTACAAAAAGAAGAAGTTGGGAAAAGCCAGAAATTATCCATTTCAGAGCAGTTGAAAGGAGATATAATGATAAAAGTTCGGGAAACAAAATTGGCAGAATATAAAAGAATTACAAGAGGAATCAATGAAGATTGTCAAAAGATCTTCAATCTTATTGAAAAAGATTCAGTAAATATCGGGGCAGATGGTTTTTCCGAGTTATTAGGTGAAGTCAACATTACCAGGTATCAGCTGAAATCAAAAGAAAAACTCGAAGAAAAGAAAGCAGAAATTTCAAGTATTAAAATTGTCAACATTGCAGAAATAGACAAGTGGATGCTAGCTTCAAGTTCAAAGTTGGAAAAAGTTAAATTCACAGAGAAAACAATAGCAAACCAGTTACCAGGCTTACAAAAAAGTTTTTTCTCTTTTGAATCAAACGAACTACCTGAGGCTCCTAAGGTCTTGGTAATTTTTTTAGAGAAATATGTTCAATGCATTGAAATAGATAAAGAAAGTTCATCAACGCAAATTTAAGACTTTGTAAATATTTTATTGGTTTTAGAATTTTGAAAGAAATTGTAAACGGTTAACATTAGTCTATGTAACCGTAATATTAGGAAGTTGGTTAGTTACCAACGAAAAACTTTGATATAAAGGTATAAATATAATTTCAAAAGGCTGAAATAAGGCTTCAGAAATTTTGGAGAAGGCCAATTTTTGTAATATCAGCTTTGAAGTTCATCGGAATATAAACCGCAAACAAGATTCTGGATCCTGCAATTTTGTGACTATGTTTCTTCCCCTATTTATCATGCTTTGTTAAATCTTCTTCTTAATGTGCATTTCTAACAAGTGAATCAATTTGAAGTTATATACATTGTTGTTTATTGTTTCAGATTGGTTTGGATGTTGAATGTTTTACAGTCTTTCCTCTGAAATTACTTTAGTGATTTTAAGACCTGTAAACCTTTTGTTCCTTAATATCTAATTCTGTTAGAAATATTGTTTTTCTTGCATCATTGTTCATTGAAGTATAAGATTCTTTCTAGATAAAAGCCTTATATTTCTTTATATTGTGTTCCATTGTTTACAATTTCAAAATTGTTACAAAACCAGGAAACGATCTTGATTGTGTTTTTACATTACTGTTTTAGATTTTAAAGTTGTTTTCATTAATATCATTTCTGAAAATATGAAGTAACCAATTGATAAAAAAACCATTCACAAACCTTTAAAACCCTATCACCCATGACAGTTCCTAACGGCAGACAACCAAACGTAGAACCTAGTCTTCAGGATCAAACCAACATTGCCCTAAACTTATTTAACACTATTCTACAAACAAAAACCAATAGGGCTGAGTTATAAAGATAGTGGGCTGCTATCGAACGTGATATTAGCATCCAAGAGCAACAGGAAGCAAGACAGAGATAGTTGAGAAACTGAATCTGATCTAGTCTTTCTTTGTTTCTTTATTTTAAAAATCTCATCATAAAAATCTTTATTCGGATGCCTTGACGGTATGTTTTATAGCCTTAAAACATAAACTCAGGAACAACATCTTTTTGGCGCCGTTGCCGGGGATCGAAGAAACGAATTATTTCCCTAGGAAGAACGACATTGACACTTTTTGTTGTTGATAGTGAACAATAACAAAAAACTTTTCTAAGGGTAAATTATCTTTCACTTGGCGACTCCACATTAAATAAACTGGCTAGTAGCCGTAAGAGCACCAGAAAAAACCCGAATAGCAAACAGACCTCACCAGTCTCTAATTCAGAAAAAATCTTAAAATCATGAAAATCAATTAAACAGATCCTTTTATCAACTTATTCTACAGATCAACCTAATTTTACACAATCAAATTCTTCGGAAACTTTTGAACGATCACTTTCGCTTCCCCCTTCTTTTGATACTTTTTCTTTTCCCGAAGTTTCGTCTCTAGTTTTCCAAGAGTCTTCTCCACACACTGTCCCAACTTCAGTCCCAAACTTAACCATGGCGGCACAAAGAGGTGTTGGAGGTGGAGGTGGTGCTCCTGGAGGTGGTCAAGTACCAGTTCCAAGGATTTTTTCCAAAGTGGCTGTTAGATATGCTCCCCTAGTTCTTCTTGTTCCTCTTCATGATCTCCCTGAGAACTATATGAAGAGCCTCCCAAAATTTACAGGGGAGGGTGATTTGACTGCACAAGAACATATCAACTTTTTCGATCAATTTGCAGATATACTTGGAATAGAACATGAGGATGTTTATTCCAGATTACTTGTTCAAACCTTTGAGGGGCAGGTGAGAACTTGGTTTCGGTCCTTGCCAGCCGGATCATTAAGATCCTACGAAGAGCTGGAGAGTGCGTTCATCAGACAATGGGGTGAGAGGAAGGATCACCTCTACTACCTAACAGAATTCAGAGCCCTAAAAAAGAAAAATTCTGAGTCGGTGCTAGAATTCACACAAAGGTTTAATAAATTATATAATAAAATTCCAGCTGAAGTTAAACCCTCACAGCCTTCAGCCAAAGTAACTTATGCTGGTGCTTTTGATCCTGACTTTGCTTTACTATTTAGGGAGAGAAGATCGTTAGATCTTTCTAAAATGCAAGATGATGCAGTTGAAATCGAATCCAATATGATGGCATCAGGGAAGCTTAAAGCAAAGACCGAAAATGTAAATAAAGAAAATAAAAAATTTAAAGATCAAGGTGGACCTTCAGGGTCAAGAAAATCTTCTGGTGATAGATTAGATGAGATGGCTAGGGTCATTCAACAACTATCAAACAAAATTTTGAAAATGGAGTTGGAAAAACCCAGAAGAGAAATTTTTCCCAGAAAAGATTTTCGAAAAAATCCTGAACCTCAGGGACCACATAAAACAATAAAAAATTAAGATCAAAAAATTCAAGCACCTTTTAAAAGTGAAGATTATATTGGAGAAGAAGATTTTGGCGATTTTGAAGAATTGGATGAAGATATTAGTAATCTTGGTGATGATAACAGGTATCCTTATTTATCTAGACAGGATTATGAAGCATCCTTGATTAAAGAAAGTAAATCAGAAGATAAAGTTAGCAATAGTGCCATTGATGATCATACATATCAAAGTATTGCAGATGACATTATTGCTGATTTGCAGGGAAAATATAATCTGAGACCGAGAAATAAAAATCCCTCTAATGATCAAACAAAAAAGGTTTTACTTAGAAAAGATACTGATGAGGAAAACCCAAAAGTTGCAGATAAACAGTCTGCAAAAAGAAATACAACAGATAGCCCTGTACAGTTAGAACTAGTAGGAACTACCCCTGTAAATACATAAAACCCGTTCAAAGAAAATAAGGTCACATCACAACGTAAAACTGAGAAAAAGGTTATGGAAGCCACACACATTGAGAATGACAAGGCCCTAGGTAATTTTAACATGGAAAACGAAATAAGCAAGATCAAAATTCCTATCCCCCTTGTCGAATTAGCAAAAAATCCAGTATACCGAAAACAAATAGCCAAAATGATTAATTTTTCTGAAAAGGAAAGTCAGGCTGACACAATTAACTTAGAAGATGATAAACCTATCATTGTGTTTGGTCCACACACCGAAGGGGAAAAAGATACAGTGGCTCCTTTTTATATCACACTTACTATTTTTGACCACCTTTTACACAATTGTATGTTGGATTCTGGAGCTTCGCATAATGTCATGCCTAAAGCAATAATGGATAAACTTGGTCTCGAAGTCACAAGACCCTATGGTGATTTGTATTATTTTGATTCTAGGAGAGTTAAATGCATAGGGATGATTAAATACCTAGTGGTTAACTTGGCCCAGATACCCGCTAAAAGCATCCTTATGGATGTGGTAGTCGCAGATATTCCCCCAAAATATGGAATGCTACTATCTAGATCATGGGGTGCTAAAATTGGAGGATCCATCCAGTTAGATATGACATACACTACGATCCCTGTTTTCGGAGGACAATTCACTCGTCTATACAGGGAAACTCGGATGGCGTTCACTGTGAGTGACCCAAAAAATCCTAAAAATCACCCAGTGTATATCGCAGATCAAGATTTAGGGAACTGTATATTATCGTTAGATGATGATTTTGAGATAGATGTAGATGATAAAGATATAGAAGAAAAAATTCAAAAAAATGAAATAAAAGAAAATGTATATAATACTGGCACATGGAAAATATTTTTTGACGGTGCTTCCTCCTATCTTGGAGCTGGGGCTGGGGTAATCCTTATTTCCCCTGATGATCAATTTGTGATCCCATTTTCTTATAGGCTCCAGTGGTATATAGACTGTACAAATAATGTATGTGAATATGAGGCTTTAGTACTCGGTTTAGAAGCTGCAGAAAAAATGAAAATTAAAAATCTTGAAGTATTTGGTGATGCTGAATTAATCATAAAACAAGTAAATCGACAATATCAAGCTAAACATCCTAGATTAAGGTCTTATAGAAATTGTGTATGGGATTTAATTGAGAATTTTTTCACTTCTGTGAATTTTCATTTCGTCCCTAGATCCGAAAATCAACAGGCCGATGCTTTAGCTAAAGATGAATCAACGTTTAGCCCCCCAACGTCTTTTAATTTAAAATACCATATTCAAATGAGACATCATCCTTCCATACCTGATAATATACAACATTGGCAAGTTTTCGAAGACGAAGAGCAACTCAGAAAGTTTCTTGAATCCTTAGATGAGTTTTCAGAAACATATAATGATCAAGAGAATCAAAATGACCCTACCTGGATCATGCAGGAAGGGGAAGATGCAAAAGAGTTTCATGATAAAATAGCTAATCACTGGATGCTTGTTCTAAAAAATAATCAAATCCCCAAAGGTCTGATACCTTTGGAAAGACTCTTTAATAAATATGACATTCCTTCTAAAACTACTCTACAACCTCAACCAGAAGAGGTTGAAGATTGTAACATAGGAACTGTAGATAATCCCAAAATGGTCAAGTTATCTAAATTTTTATCAGTAGAAAACAAAAACAAATATATAAAATTGTTAAAAAAGTATAAAGATGTGTTTGCATGGTCATACAAAGATTTGAAAACATATGACACCTCGATGATAGAACATAAAATACCACTTAAACTAGGTGTCAAACCTTTCAAGCAAAAACTCAGACAGTTTAACCCGATCTTATTACCTGTCATTGAGAAAGAAGTTAAAAAACTTTTAGACGCTAAGATTATTGTTCCCTTAAGATATTCTGATTGGGTTGCTAATTTAGTACCAGTGAGAAAGAAAAATGGGGAAATCAGATTATGCGTTGACTTTAGAAATTTAAATAAATCTTCTCTTAAGGACAACTATCCTCTACCAAAAATGGATCACATTCTGGAGAAAGTAGTAGGGGCTACTAGGATGTCTATGATTGATGGTTTTTCAGGATATAATCAAATTGTTGTTAGTGAGCCTGATAAGGAAAAAACTGCATTCACCACTCCTTGGGGTACCTTTATGTATGATAAAATGCCA
>ML777033.1:505560-527529 GCA_009831015.1 Picea engelmannii | reverse complement strand
TTTTCAAGTGAACACAGAGCTATGGCACCCAAAAAGGCTTCGAAGAAAAGCGAAGAGCAACCAGAAGGTGATATTATTTCCGATACCACTGCATCTGGGGTACACTCTGTCAAATCATGGGCTGGAATTGCAGAAAAACTGGAAGATGAGCTTAAATATGCGGACCCTGATGCGGAAAATCACCTCCGAGATATTGCCGAGACTGAACTTCATAAGGTGGTTGCACATCCGAGACTCGTGTCATATACGGATATGATCACCTGGGCTCTGGATAAAGTAGATGTCCCGACCAGAAGTATTCTGAACGAGCAAGGAGATGTCATCGACTCATTTATGCCTGAACATATTTAAGTAATGTATAAGCTCTCGTCCAATTATAGGCACACTTTTAATTCTGAGTTTGTAGCTGCATTTCAAAGAAAAGAGTGTGTTGAAGGTGGCCAAACATACCCTAACATGATAAGAGGATGGGCCAGAGATGAAAACAAGTTTAGGGCTGATTTACATGGAATTTATGCTTCAGCTGCATTAAATGAATATATGGTTTATGTAGCTATGATGTTGTGTAGACTTTTTAGAAGAAAGGATCCTTGTCATTTTCATGCAGATTGGACACCTTTCTTAGAGGAAGTTTCAGAGGGACGCAATTTTAATTGGCACAAAATTTTGTCAGATAACCTTGCATCAGAGGTTATAAATTACAAAACAGCTAGGTCAAAAGGACAGCCAATATCTTTTTATATGTTAGCTTATATCATGGATGCCATTTGTTTTATGACTCCTTTCCCATTAATGAATTGGAGTTGGACTGTTTCTTTTCCAGAGCTTGTTCATAAGTACCATTCAGCTCTCTGGGAAGAAAATGAAAAAAATGTTTTCTATGAGGTTTGTCATTATGTAATTATCCCTCTGCACAAAATATTCTTTAGATGCGAACCTCCTCGTATTTCTAATACCATCATAGAAAACCTCAAGTCAGTTGCTGACTGGTTCATTGAGGAAAATTTTTCCTATGTGAGGGTTTATGGTTGTTCTATTCCACCTCACGCACTCCCAAAAATTTTACCAGACAGGTTAATATGCAGAGAAGTGGCTTATCAACTAGTCAATGGTGGTATTGGGTTAGAACTAAAAGCTCAGCAGAAAAAAGCATGGTCATCTTTTCCTGTTTATATCAGAAAATTCATTTTATTAAACATAGGCCATTCTAAGGCAGAATCCGAATCAATGAATGAAGTGAAATTATCAGACATAGAGCACAGGAAACATGACCCTTACCAAATAATCAGTCGACATTGCACACAATGTAATTTAAAAGCATATGAACATGAAATTTCAGTTTATGATGATGTTTTCAAAAATGCTAAGTCTTATGAAGAAGTAAAAAACAGAGTGCAAGCCTTGTCACCTGATGCACACGTGGGGTTTGCATATTTTCAAAGAAATAGATGACAATGTCTACCAAAGATTTTACAAGGTGAAATGTCAACTTCATCGCAAGAGAAAGAAACAATTCCTCCGGGGTTTGAAACTATTATTCAGGATCAGTCAGGTGACAAAGATAAATCGAAAGATTTTGAAATACCTCCTCAGAATACAGAGGGTTCTCTGATCAAAGAAACACAGACAGAAAAGGGAAAAGGAATAGAAACAAGCCCAATAGTCCTCGATGATATTCCAGAAAATGTTGGAGGAACAACTTCAAAGGAACTGGGCAGTCCTATTACAACATTGACCCCATTACAATCTACTTTCGGAACCCCTCATGAAGGAGTTCTATATGTAAGTGACTTAGAGCCAATAACTAGAGATGAAATCCCTTCATCTAACTATTTTTTCAGTAAAAAACGAAGAGTTGTCTTGAAACAGGCAATTCATCCTGTAGGAGAAAGAAGGATCAAAAAACATAAAATTGTCATTGATGGTAAGAAACTCAATGAAGAAGAATTCGCTACAGAGTTAGCAGGAACCATGGGTGCTATAGCATCAGCCAACATGTATTCTGTAGGGAATCTAACAACTATGCTGGAGCAAAAGGATCAAGAAATAATGCAGTTGCAGGACATATTAAAAGAAAATTAAAGAATTATTGGCTGGGGTATACAAAAGGGTCTAGAACAAGCTAGACTCAAAGACATACAAGAAATCCAAAAGTTGAATGAAAACTTGGATGAAGCTAAAAACATGATACAGGTTACTCAAGAACAAGTGCAAAAGCTGGGCGATGAAAATAAATCTCTGCAAGATAAAATTATTTCAATTACTAATCAAGTAATTGAAATGGAACATTTCAAGATTAAAGCATCAGAGATATATGCAAACATAGAAGAAGAACAACAAAAAATATTTTGCAATCTGGAAATCATCCAGAATTATTTTCATGAGTCAAATAGGTCTATGGAAAATGTAGTTCAGAAAGAAAGAGAAGCTAAAGTAGCAAGGAATTCTTTTCAAAAGATAATAACTTCTTTACAAAAAGAAGAAGTTGGGAAAAGCCAGAAATTATCCATTTCAGAGCAATTGAAAGGAGATATAATGATAAAAGTTTGGGAAACAAAATTGGCAGAATATAAAAGAATTACAAGAGGAATCAATGAAGATTGTCAAAAATTCTTCAATCTTATTGAAAAAGATTCAGTAAATATCGGGGCAGATGGTTTTTTCGAGTTATTGGGTGAAGTCAAAATTACCAAGTATCAGCTGAAATCAAAATAAGAACTCGAAGAAAAGAAAGTAGAAATTTCAAGTATTAAAATTGTCAACATTGCAGAAATAGACAAGTGGATGCTAGCTTCAAGTTCAAAGTTGGAAAAAGTTAAATTAACAGAGAAAATAATAGCAAACCAGTTACCAGGCTTACAAAAAAGTTTTTTCTCTTTTGAAGCAAACGAAGTACATGAGGCTCCTAAGGTCTTGGTAAATTTTTTAGAGAAATATGTTCAATGCGTTGAAACATATAAAGAAAGTTCATCAACGCAAATTTAAGACTTTGTAAATATTTTATTGGTTTTAGAATTTTGAAAGAAATTGTAAACGGTTAACATTAGTATATGTAACCGTAATATTAGGAAGTTGGTTAGTTACCAACGAAAAAATTTGATAGAAAGGTATAAATATAATTTCAAAAGGCTGAAACAAGGCTTCAGAAATTTTGGAGAAGGCCAATTTTTGTAATATCAGCTTTGAAGTTCATCGGAATATAAACCCCAAACAAGATTCTGGATCCTGCATTTTTGTGACTATGTTTCTTCCCCTGTTTATCATGCTTTGTTAAATATTCTTCTTAATGTGCGTTTCTAACAAGTGAATCAATTTGAAGTTATATACATTGTTGTTTATTGTTTTAGATTGGTTTGGATGTTGAATGTTTTACAGTCTTTCCTCTGAAATTACTTTAGTGATTTTAAGACTTGTAAACCTTTTGTTCCTTAATATCTAATTCTATTAGAAATATTGTTTTTCTTGCATCATTGTGCATTGAAGTATAAGATTATTTCTAGATAAAAGCCTTATATTTCTTTATATTGTGTTCCATTGTTTACAATTTCAAAATTGTTACAAAACCAGGAAACGACCTTGATTGTGTTTTTACATTACTGTTTTAGATTTTAAAGTTGTTTTCATTAATATTATCTCTGAAAATCTGAAGTAACCAATTGATAAAAAACCCATTCACAAAGCTTTAAAACCCTATCACCCATGACAGTTCCTAACGTCAGACAACCAAACGTAGAACCTGGTCTTCAGGATCAAACCAACATTGCCCTAAACTTATTTAACACTATTCTACAAACAACAACCAATAGGGATGAGTTAGAAAGATCGTGGGCTGCTATCGAACGTGATATTAGCATCCAATAGCAACGGGAAGCAAGACAGAGACAGTTGAGAAACTGAATCTGATCTAGTCTTTCTTTGTTTCTTTATTTTAAAAATCTCATCATAAAAATATTTATTAGGATGCCTTGACGGTATGTTTTATAGCCTTAAAACATAAAATCAGGAACAACAAGCCCGGTTGTCTACTGTACCCCCCTAGTGACTGACTGCGAGGTGGAAACCTAGTTGTCAATTTTTACGAACTTACACAGGTGACTGCGGGGGTATATCATGGTACCTTGGGTAGATGCTCGATCGCACTTTGCAGAGTATACCTAGAGGGTGTTTTTGTGTTTGAGTTACACTTGCAATGGTAAGTTTCTCTAGTGTCGATTGGCATAACTATTCTTCCTACTAGTTAGTTTTCTACTTGAATTTCCTTTAGGAACTTTTAGTGTGGGCTATGTGTTTCACGCTAGCCAAACCTTATAGTGTCAGTTGATAATTTCACAAGGTGTAATATCAACAGCTCCATCGTTCACGTAGGCTTCAAGGCCTATTGTCGGTTACTTTGGAGCAACCATTGCCACCATTAAGGCGTAGGATAGATCAAGAAGTCTCATTCGAAGCTACTGGGCCATAGGAAACTGTACCATAGCCAGCTCCGAGAGAATACTTTCCTGCACTGGAGGAATCCATTGTTTATGACCTCAAGACCGAAGGTTTCAGGCCAACAAATTCTTTGATATTTGACTTATTGGCATCACCTTTAATTCATGTAGTCCCCCCCCTAGGTGACTTCACTTGAACAATAGTTCATTTGACGAGCGACGATGGAAACAAATAGTGCTACTTCATGAGGGAGTCCTCATACTCCCATTTCGACTGTTGTAGGAGGGGGTGTTGTGCCTCCTCCCCACCTCCACTTGTTTGGACCATGGTTTTTCAGACGCCCACTACTTTGGGCAGTGACTCAATTCCTTCGACGACTTTACTCACTATTCCCTCTCTTTAGAATGCATTGAGCACACCCTTTTCATATAGGATTCCTAGTTTTGACTCTACCTCAGTTCTCACATACTCTACTTTATAGATCATTGGTCTGGAGGCATGGAGCTCTAATTCTCCCTTGCAAGGATCCATCATGGGCACCACTGCCCCATTCAACGCCATTCCTTATAGTGGGGGTCACATCCCTCTTCTGTCCCCTTTGCTCGGTGGCATGTTTCAACAACCAATCGAGCCTAATACCAATTATAGTTTGTTCAATGGAGGGAGTCAGGGACCTTCGTCCTACATGAATCTGATGGGATCAATGTCATTTTATTTTTTGGGGGAATTTGGAAATAACACTTTTACTTCGTCTGATTTATCGACTGGGGGAAACCCTATCTTTGGTCAACAAAACCCTGTGCAAGGTTTCATCCCTTTAGAGGGAGTGATGACAACAATTTACTCCTCGTAAGGTCTTCAGAATCCTTGGTAGGGATCATTTCTCTCACAAGGGATGTCGAACGGGGGAAACCCCTCCCACATTTTGTGGAACCCCAAGAAAAACTATGCCAGGAGGGTCGGATGGGGGAATTCTCAACCAAGGCCCGTGGAATACTATACAGGGAGCAATCCCTACACAATCCATGTCATCTAAATTCAGTAATAAGCTGACAATGCAACATCAGACGCAAACCCCTTTCACTAGATAAGGCCATCATGGTATTTACCAAAACCATGGCCAACAGTCAAACTTTTCCTGGAAACTTGGTGCCAGCCAAAATCCAAGTCCCTCTTTTCATGTAAATAGGTTGCAACCGAGACTACCTTTTCTGGAAACTCTGCATTTTCTAGACCTGTCGATATTGTGAAATGATCTGATATGTCATGATCCACATTATCCCCCCATGCCAACTAATTTTCCTTCTGACATCCCTAAGGTTGAGGGAAATCTTGGCGAAGATCCAGGTGATCACATGACGACTTTTCACTTGTGTTGATCATCCAACTCATTGAAGGATGACTATGTTTAATTGTGCTTATTTCAACACACTCTTATAGGGGGTGCGACGAAATGATATTTTGAGCTTGAAAACTCGAAGTATGATTAATTTAATGACCTGGATAAGGTTTTCTTGAACCACTTCCAGCTACTAGTGAGATACGATGCCAACACCGAGTTGTTGGCCAACTTCGAGCAGACGAAAGTTGACCACATCTCAGATCACATCTAAGAATGATGACGACAAAAGAGTTTGATTAAATTCAAGGTCCCTCCTACATTTTTTCTCGAGTGGTTCTTAAAGTATTTGGTTCCTTGTGTGTCGAAAGACATAACAACGTACGAGGTGTTTTTCAAAGAAGATGCTATTATGAGAGCCCAACAGCTGGAGATGATTTAATCTCAGTCTGCTATGCTATATGAGATCTTACCCGATGCACCGTAGTCAACTCTTAACAAAGCCAAATAGAATTTTGAGCCTCATGCCGATGGCATAGTAGGCTCATCACCGAGAAAGTCCACAGATATGTTTTCTAATCAATTACAATAGTTGTCGATTCAACAGATTATGGCCAACCAAACTCCTAGTTTGGTTTCCCCTGTAACCTAGACTTCGGATGTACATAGTGTGCAATCAACTAATCCCAAGGATAACCAACAAATTAAGTGAAATAAGAAACATAAAATCAAGAAGGGTAAGGAGGATAAGAAGGCTGAAAATAATGTTGACGAGGGAAAAAATTAAAAGAGAAAGGTGAATTTTCTATCTAAGCTTTGCACGGATGACCACATGACTCACCTATGCTCTCAGCTTGTGGAAGCCCATAATCTACTGGAACAACAACAACCTACTTTGTTGACAAACATTTTTCCACAAGGGAAAAATATGCCTCAATCTTCTGCATCCACGAGCACGGTCGAGAGTAGTCAGGGAGCCCCCGCAGCCAATAATAATAAAAATTGGGATGAAAATATCTATATGATGAAATCCAAAGAGAATTTAGTGACTAGGGCTCATAACTATGGAACACCATAATCTGTTGAGAAGGGAAAAGAGGCCTCGAACCCATCGAATCCTCTTGAAATTGAGAATACAATGGGAGAAACAATGACTCACATCCCTAAAGGTGTTGGACACACCGATCACACTGAAAGGGGGGGTGATTCAGTGTAGGGATCTTTTTCAACTTCCCTTCACAAAAATATTTAGCTAGCAATCACCATTTACTCATCACTTATTACTGTCATTTATAACCAGTTGTATGTGAACATCTATCAACAACATATAAAAGAAACATATATCATCAATAAGCCATCAACACAAAGAACAGAAAGAGCACAAGATGTATGTACAAATTTATTTTAATTATGGACTACAATCCTTGGGTTTATCAGCAACAAATGAATAGAGTATCAACTCCACAAGACCACCAACTTTGAAATGCAAGACTCAACTTACACAACTCAGCACCAACTAAGAAGAGGATTCAATCCTCAAAATATACTAATCTATCAATAGGTACGCGACCTATTATAAGTTCAACACGCATATGTATGCACCCTAACAATAGTGCAGCCCACTTATGTACGCGGTCTGGCTCACAGTAGCCTGCGTGTGCCTCCTTAAGAACTAGGGTTTTCTCTCTCCATGAAAACTCATATCTTCTGCATCCTTTGTCACATACACTTCTTCCCTTCACTGTCCAATATGTACCATAACGAATCACAACACATATATTCTCTCCAACAACTTACTCATGCTCCTCAACCATACAATATGAATGTTACTCAATCATGTATAATTAAACAGTATACTATGGAAACCATATCAGTGCCGAAACATAGGATTGTTTCTCACTCTATCAATCAACCAACATAAAACATATCACAACATCCATACCAATAATTCCGTAATCATTCACCATCAAGAAAACTATGTAACCATACCAGAACTTCTATGGCATATATGGGCCCATAGAATGCAGCTCTGGAAATTGATTCATCCTTCAGCAACCTGGCACTAGATCAACTCAAGTCTTCATGAATTTCTTCAACTATATGCTCTCTGATCTCCTTCAACACATGTGTGTATGCACCCTGCCTCAATGTAGCCCATGTATGTACACGCTCTGGCCCACTACTGCTCACATGCTCCTTCAAAAACTAGGGTTTCGGAACTTCTGAAACTTTCACCCTCAAGATCTTAGACTTACAAAAACTTTGATGTGTCCATGAGATCTTGCAATCACTCTCTTCCTCAGAATAGATCTTCAATATATGCTCAAGAGATATATCTTTACAAGAGACCTTTGCCTCTTATTTATACTCTCAAAGTAGCTTCCTTAGAAGCATCCATTGGGCCACTTTGTCCACATATCAATTTTTTCCACATAACCATTTTTTCCACATGGCTACCTTTATCCAACTTTGTCCACATAGCCACTTTGTTCACATGGCCACTTGTCCATTTAACCCACTTTCCTTATTTTATGGTAAACCCACTTATAACCACTTTCCATAATTAGAAAGTTCTCCATTTACTTTATTATTTAAATAATCCTCTTTCACTTTATCACTTCACTTCATTATTTAACCTATTTCTTCTTTGTAAACACTTTGACTTCTTTGACCTTTTGGGGCTTCTAGTCAACACATGAGGGTCCTCCAACTTCGTAAGGCCATAACTCTCAAACCATGACGAATTATGTGATGTTCCACATACCACTGGAAATGAAATGACATGTACTATCCATCTATTATAGTTTCACTGACAAATTCACTGATATTCATCTCATTATCCCACAATTAATCATGGGTTATCTAACCATACTTCTAGGATAACTCAACTGCAAAGAGTCTTCCCGTGAGGGATTTCACCATAAGAGAACCACTTTGGAGTTCATCCATTCATACTTCATATCAACCATGAAAAGAAAATAATGACTCATATTTACATTAATCCCATGACAATACATCACTATGACATTGTCCCTTTGTCATTGATTCTATGCATGACCACATGATCCAACAATCAATACATTAGTGCATACATCCATCTATGCAACCTATATCAATGAAAACAGATCGATCCATCTTCATCTATGCATGACTTCATTTATTAATGAATTCAGTTGACATCCATTCATTTACAACAATGACAATGCATACTTCATCAATATACTATGACAAGACATTGTTTTTTTGACACCAATCCTTTGACATCAATGACAACATGATCCAAAAATATCCCCCTTTTGCATTGATGGAAATATGAACATTGATATAGACACCAATCATTGATGGAAACATGTAGACATGGTATTTCTCTTCATCAATGGTCATCTCAATCACGTCAATGTGATTATCTCTCCCCCTTTGACAACAATTTCAAAGGGTAGTTCTCTCCTTGGGGCTGCCTCCCCTACCTAAACTCACCTTGGGCCTACTCTCCTTGCCTAGATGCCTTGCAATTCCTATGAATAATATATCCCCTTTTTAAACAAGGGATATCACTCTGTTGTAATGCTGAAGACATATCGCTCATGCTCCCCTTGTGAACATCGCTCCCCTTGGAACCATGAATTTGTGCTCTTTCTTCAAGTATTTACCTTTGCATCTAATAAACCTCTCCTCCTGGAATCATGGGAAGACGAATGACTCCCCCTATGGGTATGTATCCCCCTATCTTATCTAAAATATGAATAGTATGCTACCAACAGTATGCTACCACTACAATATGCTTCTGTTGCAAATTCCACTGCTCAACCGGAATATAGATCAACTGCTTCAAGAATGATATGCTCTTCCTATGACGATCCTTGGACCTGTCCATGCATCAAACTCGTGCCATACCATACATCATGAATCAAAAGATATGGAAAAAATTAGTTGAGAATATTGAACAAAACACCAACCAAGTACATCCTATGCCATATTGTGTGCAAACCATGCACAACACCTATGTACATCAACCATGTACATCAATACCATATAATATAGCATAATCTATCATCAATGGACTGTATCAACCATATTCCAATAACATGTGCCAACTATGTACCAACCATATGACTCTACCAACATGTGAACCATGTGCCTCAAACAAGTGTCATATCACTCATGATATGCCTCTACCATGAACCAAGTGCCACAACCATGTATCTCAATCATTGAAGTGTCTCAACTATATCATCCCATACATCATGCACCAAAGTATATGCTAAAACAAGTAATACCAATGATGTAATTTAGCCAAGTACTATCACCCACAAACATACACCATCTATGAGTGCATCAACATTGTACTAAACATGTATCAGCACCTCTACCAAGCAAGTGCATCAACCATGCACCAAACCTCAACAAGATGAACTACAATCACGATGTGTTCCCATACATGTATGCCATATCGATCACAAACCATGTGCCAATCATACTGATAATAGGTGACTCTAACAATGTACCAAGAATGTACCAATCATGCATCAACTATAGATCAATCTATGACTCATCAATGATGTACAAGATAACCACCTCATCAACTCATAAACTATATGTCCCAATATGTAGCACAACCACATGCCAAATGCATGCACCAAGAGATCCAAAAAATATTCCTCCAATAATATATCATAATATATATCAAGGGAACTCAAATATGTACCATCCATGTACCCCAACAGATTAACCTCAACCACCATTCACTACAGCAAATACTAAGTGTTAGCACCAATTCTTGCAAGTGGGGTGTTTTTCCCCGATTTCAGACCCTTGATGAAAAATGCGAAGAAATGGGTTTTGAAAACCCATCAAGTGCGTTCTAGTCCAAGGTCACAGCCATGAGTGCAATAAGAAGCACACAAAAAATCCATTTCGGGTGGAAAATGCAAGCAGGAGAGCAGCTCCAGTATTCAATGGCGAGGATCGACCAATGGAACAGATCGTCAGTCGGTGGATATTTGTGGCCGACGGAATTGCGCCATGTTTACAACAGGTTGGGCCCACAATCTCCCCGAAATGATCCAGGCCGTTCGATCGAGGAGAGACACGTGGTGCGTGACTAGGCTCTATTTCCTCTTCGCGCATCGTGACTTTGAAGAATGAGGATCAACCTCCTCCTAGCCATGAAACACGAAGTGTCGAAGGTGCCAGGGATTGGGCCCACAATACTGTCGAGATAATCTGGGCCATCCGATCAGGATAGACACATGGTGTGCGATTAGGCTCTATTGCCTCTTCGCGCATCGTGACTTTGAAGAATGAGGATCAACTTCCTCCCAGCCGTGAGATGCGAAGTGACGAAGGCATCCAGGGCCTAGGCCCATAGTCTCGCGAAAATGATCCAGGCCGCCCGACTAAGGAGGGGTACATGATGCATGATTAGGCTATGTTGCCACCTCGCCTTTCGTAGCTTTGAAGCATAAGGAGCAACCTCCTCCCATCCATGAAACATGAAATGCTGAAAGTGCCTTTGGATATAGGCATAAGGTCACAGCCCATGGTCACTTGGGGGCAATAGAAAGAATTGTGCAAAGGACTGAAGCATCGGGTTTAGCTGCAGAAGGGATCACCGCGTTCTCCAGGGACCAGTTCAGCTCAACCTTGATCTTGGTCCTCACTAAAAATGAATGAAGGTGGATGGAGGTAGCTAAAACCTCGACTCACTCATTAAATGTGAGGCATGGATGTTCTGGCAGGTGGTCTTCCCAATATTGTCCGATGTTCATATTGATCTGAAAATCCCATGTTGATCTGATGTTCTCGTCCGACCAAAGAACCTACACATGATAGGTTGAACTTTAATGTTTCAGCTACCTCCCCTGCAAAGGCCATGCAAAGTTAAGGTGATGTTTGACAAAGGATTTATGTTTGAATTTGACTGAAGGGACGCCATGCCTTGGAGGTCCGAGAACGCCTCTATTGAACGAAATTTTCTGAGTATATGTACTCAGTTTTTGTATTTTTGAAGGGATCGATGGTTGAGCTAGGCTCCCGATTGTAAAGTTTTAACGAAGCACTGGTTTCTCTGGTTATGTATTGGCACTTGAGACTTCTTGCCTTATGAATGTCAGCTTATTTCCATCTCTTTGTTTACACTGTGTTAGAACAGCTTGGAATTGGAGGATCCAGTCAATTTTCACTGTTATAGGTTGATGTAGGTTGGATCACTGTAATTGTTGCATTGTTTCTAATCAGTTCTTGTATTTTCTCAACACTGAATGATTTGGAATTGGAGGATCCAGTCAAGTCACCCTTCAGTTCCCCGAAACTCAGAACCAAGAGGATATTGTATTCTAATTTTTTCTTCCTCAAGCTGTTGAAAGGCCCGATTCCCGAGGCAGTCTTGCTCACTCATCTCACCAAGTCTTCCACCTGCTCATTTTACAATCAACTCACTGATGGAAGTTAGATCAAGACCTCCTTTGTTCTTTACATACTAGGCCTGGTCCCTGAGTTAGAGTGATACCTTCCTGGGTCTCTACCCATTTGATCACCCATTAAATTTATTTGTGACATAAACTGATGGGCGTTGGGCTCTGCTCCTGTCGCAATCCAGGAGTGACTTCCAACGCCAACATTTCTGGCGTCGTTGTCGGGGACGAAGTTGAAGATTTTCCCTGGGTAGAATGACATTGAGCCCCTGATTCTGAAGTTGGATCAGACATCAGATCCGTACAATATTTCTACTATGCACCTAGCGACTCCACTATGGTGACTCCAACGTTTCCACTTCACTGTCTCAGTTGTAGCTATTTTTAGCGCACTTGAAAGTTGACCCCAAGGATCTTTCTCGAGAAGGTTTCAACAACTACTTTCTTAGCTTGAGAAGTTCCCTTGGGTAGCGACAACATTAAGATCTAGCCTTTGATGGTGAACAAAGACCAGACACATTTGAAGATGCCCATTTTTCACCTGGAGACTCCATGATTCGAGGATCAATTGGTGACTCCACTGGTTCGATATGGAGAAAATCCTGGCTCAGAGGTTTGCTCCTTTTAATTTTTCTGCTATTCCTGGTTTTCCTAATGATGTCCCTTCTCCGGATGAATGGAGCGATTATTTTCCCAGATTTAGAGAGCGTGAAGAGGACAACCCTGCTCAACATCTCTGGGCGTTTCATGAACTCATGCATCAGTGGGAGATACATCATGAGGATGTATTATTGAAAATGTTTATGTTCTCTTTAGCAGGGGATGCTCATAAATGGTATCATTCTTTACCCCCTACTAACATTTCTTCACTTGCATAATTTCATGCAGCTTTCACCGCCTATTGTCATAAGCTTTATCCCTCTGAGTTAATTTTTCATAATTATTGTGAGGGATACAACATCTGTATACCAGATGGAGATGTTTCTTACGTAGGCTGTGAGGATGATCCTGATGACTTGGATCATAAATTAGTCCTTTCTCATCCCCATTCGTCTTCATTAGAGGAAGGTTATGAGAATGATGAAAATCCCGAGAAGGAAGAAGTTGCTTTGGGCGAAACTTGGGAACTGATAAAATCTATCACCGCCCAACTAGCAAGGTTGGAATTCAAAGACAACGAAGAGGAATTTCCAGTCCTTGAGGCATATGTTCTTGGCAACTCTGTTGAAGAGGATATTGAATATTTCATAGCCATAGAGACATTAGGTTATGCCCCTGATAAGCCTGTTGTCCCAGATTTAAAGGAGGAAGCGATAGTAGAAATGGATTGTTCTCTTTTTCTTCATGATATTTCCCATGATGTTTTTAAATTCAGGGTCGAAATGGAAGATCAGGAGATAGTTCCATTTTTGCAAGATGGAGAAGCTTTGTTCTCCCCTGAATTTGATGATTATTTGGAAGAAGAGCAATAGAACCCCACATCACCTTTTGTTGATCAGAGAAGCCAGCCTATGTATGATAGCTACGAATCAGATTCTAAGCTCGATATGCTATATTTCCAAGAACAGACCGCAGAGCCTTGTCCTCTGTTCACTAAGGAAAGTTATCACAAGGAAATCAGTCATCCCATTCCTTCAGGAGACGCTAAGCAGTACAAGGAAGAGTAGAGTTTTTCCACGGGTCTTGTTTATGACCATTATGAATCTGACCCTTGGGAGAGCCGAGAAGGAGAGCCAGAGGAGCATTTTTCTTTTTGTCCAGGGCCAGTCAGCAAGCAGCCAATGCCTGAGAACTATTAGCCTACATTAGTTTTCCACCCACCAGTGCTTACCATGGATATTCAGCCACACGTGAACAACTGTGTAGTAGAGGAGGCCACCTGTCGCCAATTTTCTGGAGTTTTCCACTGGTCCTATGAGCCCGTGAAGGAATACATGGAGTTGTATTTCCTTCACAATTTGGAGCTGCCCTTTTTCGTCTCGACTTCAGTCTATAAGAAGGATTTGAAAAGTGTAATTGCTCTGTTGTCACGGTTACACCACCTGTATGTAATCATCGACAAAAGGAAGGAGCTTTTGTTCAAGAAGTTGCTTGAATGGCTATGGTGGAAGTTTTCTTTCACCTAGCCCCATGTAAAGGATTTTATTAGTTTAGGATTGTACATAAATAAGCTCTTTTAGTATACATGTTTATCTTGTTTTGTTTTTACTTTTCGGCCTGTATTTCCAGCAGGGTGTTTTGAGCTTGACTCCACAGCCCAATAGCCAGGCACTGGAACAACAAAATGAGTTCTTAGAGATTCACAGGGACGACTCTATCCCCCATGGAGCCTAATGTTAGAACCAATTCTTGCAAGTGGGGTGTTTTTCCCCGATTTCAGACCCTTGATGAAAAATGCGAAGAAATGGGGTTTGAAAATCCATCAAGTGTGTTATAGTCCAAGGTCACAACCATGAGCGTAATAAGAAGCGCACAAAATTTTTATTTCGGGTGGAAAATGCAAGCAGGCGAGTGGCTCCAGTATTCAATGGCGAGGATCGACCAATGGAATAGATCGTCAGTCGATGAATATTTGCATTCGACGGAATTGCGCCATGTTTAGCACAGGTCGGGCCTGCAATCTCCCCAAAATGATCCAGGCCATTCGATCGAGGAGAGACACGTGGTGCTTGATTAGGCTCTATTTCCTCTTTGCGCATCGCGTCTTTGAAGAATGAGGATCAACCTCCTCCCAGCTACTAAACGTGAAGTGTCGAAGGCACCAGGGATCGGGCCCACAATACTGCTGAGATAATCTGGGTCGTTCGATCTGGATAGACACGTGGTGCACGATTAGGCTCTATCGCCTCTTTGCGCATTGTGACTTTGAAGAATGAGGATCGGCTTCCTCCCAGACGCGAGACGTGAAGTGCTAAAGGCATCCAGGAACCGGTCCCACAGTCTCGCCGAAATGATCCAGGCCGCTCGATTAAGGAGGGGTATGTGGCATGCGATTAGGCTATGTTGCCACCTCGCCTTTCATAGATTTGAAGCACAAGGAGCAGCCTCCTCCCGTCCACGAAACAAGAAATGCTGAAAGAACCTTTGGAGATAGGCACAGGGTCATAGCCCGTGGTCACTCAGGGGCGATAGAAAGAATTACGCAAAGGGTTGAAGCATTGGGTTTAGCTGCAGAAGGGATCACCATGTTCTCCAAGGACCGGTTCAGCTCGACCTCGATCTTGTTCCTTGCTAAAAATGAATGAAGGTGGATGGAGGTAGATGAAACCTCGTCTCACTCATTAAATGTGAGGCATGGAGGTTCTGGCAGGTGGTTTTCCCAAGACCATCCGGTGTACAGATTGATCTGAAAATCCCATGCTGATCTGATGTTCTCATCCAACCAAAGAACCTGCACACGATAGGTTGAACTTTAATGTTTCAGCTACCTCCTCTGCAAAGGCCATGCAAAGTTAAGGTGACGTCTGACGAAGGATTTCCGTCTAAATTTGACTGAAGGGACGCCATGCCTTGGAGGTCCGATCATGCCTCTGTTGGATGAAATTTTATGAGTATATGTACTCAGTTTTTGTATTTTTGAAGGGATCGATGGTTGAGCTAGGCTGCCAATTTTAAAGTTTTAACGAAGCACTAGTTGCTCTGGTTATGTATTGGCACTTGAGACTTCTTGCCTTATGAATGTCATCTTCTTTCCATCTCTTTGTTTACACTGTGTTAGAACAGCTCGGATTTGGAGGATCCAGTCGAGTTGCATTGTTATAGGATGATGTAGGTTCGATCACTCTAATAGTTGCATTGTTTCTAATCAGTTCTTGTATTTTCTCAACACTGAATGATTTGGAATTGGAGGATCCAGTCAAGTCACCCTTCAGTTCCCCGAAACTCAGAAACAAGAGGATCTTGTATTCTGAGTTTTTCTTCCTCAAGATGTTGAAAGGCTTGATGCCTGAGGCAGTCTTGCTCACTCATCTCACCAAGTCTTCCACCTACTCATTTTACAATCAACTCACTGATGGAAGTTAGATCAAGACCTCCTTTGTTCTTTACATACCAGGCCTGGTCCCTAAGTTAGAGTGATACCTTCCTGGGTCTCTACCCATTTGATCACCCATTAAATTTATTTGTGACATAAACTGATGGGCGTTGGGCTCTGCTCCTGCTGCAATCCAGGAGTGACTTCCAACGCCAACACTAAGAATCCAAAAATCCATGTACTAGAAGTGTGCCTCAATAGATCAATTATATCTCTAGATACCATCATCATGATATATCTCATAACCAAGGTGCAATAACTTAATTTTCACAACCAACATTGTTCCTCAAAAGAAAAATGTCTCAATCCACACTCTAGGGTTAGTATAATGCATCAAGGATAGACTTTCAACACTAACCATATGTCATCACCATACATACATAAATTATGTATGTCAACATGTAATCATGAAAACCTACAAAAAACCATGTCAAACCCTGCAACAGACTAGGTTAGACCCTGCAACACAGAGTTATACCATCACATCAAGCTCCAACTTATTTGCAAACCTACTTTCCAAGGATTTTACCATTTGTACGTGGCCTACTATACAAACAACTCACATATGTACATGACCTATTTATAGGTCATATCACCTATGTACGTGACTGTTACCAATGTAACCAATGTACTCTTCAGAAGAAGTCAAGATTGAGCTTGCCTTAGGGTTGTCAATATGTTTTGATTGTTCAGTCTTCTTCAACTCCTTCTGAAGGCACCCCAGCTTCTCATAACTCGAGCTCTAAGATTCCATCTTTCCAACATTGTCTTCTCTTCTAGCCTCATGTGTTCTTCTTGTCATGCTATATGAAGTTTTCATCATGGATTGGCTTCTTGTGTTCCAACAATCCTGGGATTTGTGGCCAAATCCACTACAGCTGTAGCATCTCATGGTGCGACAATGAGAAGAAATGTGTCCTACTTGATTACACCTCCAACACCTTAGGGTGTTACAAAATCTTTCATTATCTGTCCTTGCATAATATTTGCAATCCAAATCTTTGTGACCATATTCATTACATGAGTGAAAATGACCATGAAAAACATTTCCATACCTTTGCTTTGGTGTCCATCTTGAAGGTGTGTCTATTTTGAATTTTCTTTGAGGTGTAAAGATGGCTTATTGATGTCTTGCTTGCTTTGTTCTTTTGATAGTTTCCTTCCCTTATGTAGATGGTTTACTTGCAACATTATTTCCATCTTTTGAGAATGAGGGACTTACCTCAATCTTCTTTGAGGTGCTTGCTTCAACATGTGTAGATTATTTGTTGTATCCAAGACCTAGTTTATCATTTGGTGATCTTTGACTATGCAAGATTTCATTCAATATTGTTGAGCTATTCAAGAATTTGTTTGACTTTTTTACTTTCTTTCTAAGATCAACGAGTTCAGCTTCCAATTTATGACATGACTGTTCCTTTTCATTTACTTGGTTCTTTAGTAGTTCCTCTACCCTTTTGGCTTCTTCAATTTGTGTCTTGAGATGCATATTAACTTCAAGACTTTTGCTAATATCATTATCTACCTTCTTATTTTCTTCTATTTCATTCTTTAGTCTTTTGATCTCTGTTTTTTTTTCTTCTAATTGATACCATTTACTTTCTTCTTGTTCCTTGAGCATTTTATTTAGTTTCAAAATATGCTTTTGATTCTTTTCAAGAAACCTTTTAGTGTTCTCTAAAATATATCTATAGTCTATATAACTATGGTCATAGCTGTATTCATATAGACCCCAATCAACTTTCCTTTTAATATTTGAAAGTTCTTCTTCTACTTCTTCCATGGGATAATTATCATCAGATTCTTCACAAACTATTTCTAGATCTTCTTCTTCACATGTAAAGAAATATTCAACATCATCACATTTAGAATTATTGCAATCAGAGGATTGTGGAGATTATTTACCTTCATTGTTTTTGATGGAGTTGTCTTTAGTGTCTTCCATTTTTCCTTGGTATGTCTTCTCTAGCTTTAGCCATAGATCCTTGGCAGAAGTGCATTGTATCATGCTTTCTTTGATAGAACTTGAGAGTCCATTGAAGATGGTCTTAAGAGCCAATGCATCATTCTTATTTTCTTCCTTTTGAGTTGAAAACTTTGACTTATTCTTCAAGGGAATTGATCCACCAATAGCTTCTTTCCAAACACCTGCTCCTTTTTCCTTCAAATGCACTTTCATTTCTATTCTCCATGTTGAATACTTTTCCTCATCAAGGATTGGAACTTCATCATCCATTTGTGTGTCCATGGATCCACTCCAAGCTTGTTAAGGCTTATAGTGAAGGACCACTATGATACCAATTGTTGGACACATTGAGATGAGGGGTGAATCAGTGTAGGGATATTTTTCAAATTCCCTTCACAAAAATCCTTAGTTAGCAATCCCCATTTACTCATCACTTATTACTGTCATTTATAAACAGTTGTATGTGAATATATATCAAAAATAGATAACAACAACATATATAATCAATAATCCATCACCAGAAAGAACACAAAGAACATGATATGTGCGTACAATTTTATTTTTATTATGGACTACAATCCTTGGGTTTATCAACAACAATTGAACAGAGTATCAACTCCACAAAAGCACCATCTCTACAATGCAAGACTCAACTTAAAAAACTCAACGCCAACTGAGAAGAGGATTCAATCCTCAACAGAGACCAATCTTTCAATGGGTATGTGACCTGTTAGAAGTGAAGAACATGTATGTACGCAGTCTAGCTCATAGCAGTCTGCATGTGCCTCCTTAAGAACTAGGTTTTTCTCTCTCCATGAAAACTCATATCTTTTTCATCCTATGTCACATCTACTTCTTCCCTTCACTATCCAATATGTACCATAACCAATCACAACAGATCTATGCTCTCCTACAACTTACCCATGCTCCTCAACCATACAATATGAATGTTACTCAATCATGTATAAGTAACCAATATACTATCGCAACCATATCAGTGTTGAAACATAAGAGTTTTGCTCACTCTATCAATCAACCAATATAAATCATATCACAACAACCATACCAAGAATGCCTTAAGAATTCACCATCAAGACAACTATGTAACCATACCAGAAATTCTATGGAATATGTGGGCCCAGAGAATGCAGATATGGAACTTGCTTCATCCTTCAGGAACCTGGCACCAGCTCACACTCAAGTCTTCATGACTTTCTTCAACTGTGCTCGCTCTGATATCCTTTAGCCCACATGTGTACATGCCATACCTCATTGTATTCCACATATGTACGAGCTCTGACCCACTGCAGCTCGCATACTCCTTCAAAAACTAGGGTTTCTGAATTTTTGAAACTTTCGTCGTCAAGATCTCAAACTTATGGAAACTTTGATGCGTCCATGAGATCTTGCAATCACTCTCTTCCTCATAATAGATCTTCAATATATGCTCAAGAGAGATATCTTTACAAGAGACCCTTGCCTCTTATTTATACTCTCAAAGTATCTTCCTTAGAAGCATCCACTAGGCCACTTTGTCCACATATCCATTTTATCCACATAACCATTTTTTCCACATGGCTACCTTTATCCAAATTTTTCCACATAGCCACTTTGTTCACATGGCCACTTGTCCATTTAACCCACTATCCTTATTTTAGGGTTAACCCACTTATAACCACTTTCCATAATTAGAAATTTCTCCATTTACTTTATTATTTAAATAATCCTCTTTGACTTTATGACTTCACTTTATTATCTAAACAATTTCTTCTTTGTAAACACTTTGAATTCTTTGACCTTTTGGGGCTTCTAGTCAACGCATGAGGGTCCTCCAACTTCGTAAGGCCATAACTCTCAAACCGTGAGGATTTATGTGATGTTACACATACCATCGGAAATGGCATGACATGTACTATCCATCTAGGATATTTTCACTGACAAATTCACTGATATTCATCTCATTATTCCACAATTAAGCATGGGTTTCATAACCATACTTCTAGGATAACTCAACCGCAAAGAGTCTTCCCGTGAGGGATTTCACCATAATGGGACCACTTTGGAGTTCATCCATTTGTACTTCCTATCTACCATGACAAGATAATAATGAGTCATATTTACATTAATCCCATGACAATACATCACTATGACATTGTCCCTTTGGCATTGATTATATGCATGACCACATGATCCAATGATCAATACATTAGTGCATCCATCCATCTATGCAACCTATATCAATGACAACACATCGATCCAAGTTCATCTATGCATGAATTCATTTATCAATGAATTCACTTGACATCCATTCATTTACAACAATAACAATAAATACTTCATCAATATACTATGACAATACATTGTTCCTTTGACATCAATGACAACATGATCCAACAATATCCCCCTTTGGTATTGATGGCAATACCAACATTGATGTCAACACCATTCATTGATGGCAACATGTAGACATGGCATTCCTCTTCATCAATGGTCATCTCAATCACATCAATGTGATTATCTTTACACCTTTGACATCAATGACAAAGGGTAGTTCTCTCCTTGGGGTTGCTCCCCCTTCTTGAACTCTCCTTGGGGTTGCTCCTCTTTCCTGGATGCCTTGATATTCCTCTGAATAATCTCTCCACTTTTGAAATAAGGGATATCACTCTGATGTAATGTTGAATACATATCGCTCATGCTCCCCCTGTGACCATCACTCCCCTTGGAACCATGCCTTTATGCTCTTTCTCTAAGTATTTACCTTTGCATATGATAAATCTCTCCTCCTGGAATCATGGGAAGAAGAATGAATCCCCCTTGTAGAGACTTAATTAACTCAATTCTATTAAATCCATAAATTTAAAATAGTAAACTTCTACTTCTATGCAGAAAACTCAATAATTTCTTTCAATTCAGCATATAAGCATGTTAAATTAATTAATGAACAACAATTTCATAATAGACTAAGAATTACTTAACAGAATAATAAAAATTTACCTCTTCCTGTTGCTAAATCCTCTGTTGACCCGGTTGTCCAGCCTGTTGCTGCCTTGGTCTGATGCTAACTCTCGCTAGTCTTGTTGTCCTTCCTGCTGCTTCCTTGCCCAACTCGATGCCACTGACCAACTCTGCCCAAACCGACTAACCTCCCAGCCAGCTAGGAGCAGCTTGTCCGGCTCCCTAGCTCCAGGAAACCAAAAGGAATGCTGGCCCCCGTGCCCAAAACCCCCAGAAAACCGGCGCCCCCTGCTTCTGATTCACCAAAATCCCCCAAAGCAAAAATCCTCACACTAGCCATCTCCACCCAAATTCCCTCACAAAAATCCTCCTCCCAAAATGCTTCCTCCCCAAAATAATTCCTTCCACTGTAAGGCTCTTCCCGTCATATTCCCCCTTCACCGACTCTCCCCCTTTCATTAATTTCCTTATCCATTTATTTATTATCTTATCCCCTCATATTTATTATCTTATCTTATCCCTTATATTTAATGTCCTATCCCTTCCCGAATACGTAAGTCTTAATAAATTAAATTATTAACCCCATTAATTATTTACTCACATAATTAAAGAGTCGATTAATAATTAATTAATCATTGACAGTTATGAACAAATAATTAATAATAATTAATTAGTTAATATTATACAAGAAATAATTATTGTTTAGCTAACATCTTAGGACAATCAGATTATCAATTTAATTATAATTAATAATCCTATACATTTATTTAAGCAGGGTCGTTACATACACCCACCCTTCAGGAAACTTCGTCCTGAAGTTAAGGTATCT
>ML777033.1:487427-505497 GCA_009831015.1 Picea engelmannii | reverse complement strand
TCATACATACTAGTGTATATGTACAAGAAATGTATGTGTAGCTAGTACATACAAGTCTCGTGCACGTACTAATAATCAAAACTACCATCCTTTAGTAATTTATGTAGGCATCCAATCCAGTCAGCAAGACTAGTCTTTTATAACAGACAATAAACCAATCAAATGTTTGAGAAATCCTTTAATTACAATTATCTGGTTCAACAATTTTATTTAGACAACTATGGTTTAGTTACAAAATTATAAATATTCATATATACACATTTTCTTTTTAGAAGGGAAAACATTAAATTCTACCATCAGACAAATCTCCATACTCTCTCAACTACTTATACTCATCCTTCCTCCCTAACCTACTTCCATCTCCATTCCTATCCTTCCTCTACTGGACTGTCTTGGAGCGTCAACTATATTGACCTAACTCCAAATAGAACCCGTAAGCGGAAGTGTCACTATCTCGACCAAGCTTCCCCAGCAGGCAACTGACAGTCATCATCACACGTCTAGGGGAGCGTGAGATATCACCGTCCCCCCATGACTTCAGGTTTCGGAGGATACACGGTGGGAAATGCCTCCACCCCTCCTAACAAGACTAGGGTCCACACCCTACAATGGAGGATACATGGTGGTAAATGCCTCCACCCCTCCTAACAGGACAAGGGTCCACACCCTACAATGGAATACACAGTGGCACCGTGTTGTTGGGGGTTTTGTCATCGTTTATTCGGTTTTGGGTAGTCTCTTCACCTAAAATCCTGGATGGTAGCCTTTTTTTGGGGTCCACCTCCACTTGACACAGAAAAAATTGAATTATCTCCTTTCTCCATTGTAAAATATACCATGGCTCTTCCGTTCAACCTTGGATACAGCTGATATTGTTCAGGTAGAAGATATGGTAAACCTGGAGCCTGTAAGAGTTCCAATTGAGAAATTGTATCCAATGAGGAGGTAAGGTTCATAGAGACCTTGTCTGGATCTTTTTCCTTTATAGAGTCAATAAGAAATTGGAGCCCTCCCTGACCATCAATAAGGAAGTTGTACAATTGTAATCCCCTTTCTTTCATATCCAACGGAACTGAACCTAAGATTGAATCCTTCTCATTTGTCGCAATCTGAAGAGCGCTTTTTACATCTCCTTCCATTGTACCATATGGATTTATTTGAGGAAATCTTAACAAGTAGTAAATTTCCTCCAAGAATTCCTAAAGGTGCAGCAAGATGAATAATTTTCATGGCCAGATTTGCAGGAATAGACTTTCTTAGTGCAACTTCTCCAGTTCGAGGAACCTTTGTGTTAGGCAAATAAAGCACTGCACTTGCAGGAGGGACTAACCAATTGTCAAAATCATTTGAAGGAAATGGGGCAGCTGCCTGATGAACAATAAAAAATATAGCAAACACTCTTCCAAGGATGCTCATTTCGCAGGAAAGCATTGGCACTTACAATTTGAATTTGAAGCCCATAAATTCCTTCAGTCCCTTGAGCAATGCGTGTTTTGAAGAGTTGTATTTGAATTGGGAGGTGATGGTCTTCGTCCTCATCCTCTTCTGCTTCTACAACTATTGTTACTTCATCATCATCATCGGTGGAAAACAACCAACATTATGATAATAAGAATGATTATGGTACTGGTTAAAATGGTCATGGTTGGATAGGAAATGAGGTCAAGAGTGGGCGTGCTGCTGTTGACATGAAAATGTGCATACTGACGATACCAATTTTTCCATTGTCATTCCTTACAGCAGTCCACTCACCTTCATGGATTGTGTAGAGACCAACGACATCTTCACGGATTGTGTAGAGACCTAATTAACTCAATTCTATTAAATCCATAAATTTAAAACAGTAAACTTCTACTTCTACGCAGAAAACTCAGTAATTTCTTTCAATTTAGCATATATGCATGTTAAATTAATTAATGAACAACAATTTCATAATAGACTAAGAATTACTTAACAAAATAATACAAATTTACCTCTTCTTGATGCTAACTCCTTCGTTGACCCAGTTGTCTAGCCTGCTACTGCCTTGGTCTGATGCTAACTCCCGCTAGTCTTGTTGTCCTTCCTGCTGCTGCCTTTCCCAACTCGATGCCACTGACCAACTCTGCCCAAACCGGCTAACCTCCCAGCTAGCTAGGAGTAGCCTGTCCGACTCCCTAGCTTCAGTAAACCGAAAGGAATCCTAGCCCCCGTACCCAAAACCCCCAACAAATCGACGCCCCCTGCTTCTGATTCACCGAAATCCCCCAAAGCCAAACTCCTCACACCAACCATCTCCACCCAAATTCCCTCACAAAAATCCTCCTCCCAAAATGCTTCCTCCCCAAAAGAATGCCTTCCATCGTAAGTCTCTTCTCGGTATATTCCCCCTTCACCAACTCTCCCCCTTTCATTAATTTCCTTATCCATTTATTTATTATCTTATCTTATCCCTTATATTTAATGTTCTATCCCTTCCCGAATACGTAAGTCCTAATAAATTAAATTATTAACCCCATTAATTCTTTACTCACATAATTAAAGAGTCGATTAATAATTAATTAATCATTGACAGTTATGAACAAATAATTAATAATAATTAATTAGTTAATATTATATAAGAAATAATTATTGTTTAGCTAACATCTTAGGACAATCAGATTATCAATTTAATTATAATTTATAATCCTATACATTTATTTAAGCAGGGTCGTTACACCACTATAGGTATGTCTCCCCCTATATTCTCTGCAACATGAGCAATATGCTTTTGCTACAAATTCTACTGCTCAACCAAAACATAGATCAACTGCTTCAAGAATGATCTACTCTTCATATGACAATCCTTGGACCTGTCCATGCATCAAACTCATGCCATATGATACATCATGAAGAAAAATATATGTCAAAAACGAATAGATAATCATGAACAAAAAATCAACCAATTACATCATGTGCCAACCATGCACAACACCTATGTACATCAATACCATACAATATACCATAAGCCATCATCAATGGAGTGTATCAACCATATGCCAAGAACATGTGCCAACTATGTACCAACCATATGCCTCTACAAACATGCCAACCATGTGCTTCAAACAAGTGTCATATCACTCATGATATGTCTTTTCCATGAACCAAGTGCCACAACCATGTATATCAATGGATCAAGTATCTCAACTATATCATCCCATACATCATGTACCAAAGTATATGCTAAAAAACGTAATACCAATGATGTACTTTATCCAAGTACTATCACCCACAAACATATACCATCTATGAGTGCATCAACATTGCACTAAACATGTATCACCACCTGTACCAAGCAAGTGCAACAACCATGCACCAAACCTCAACAAGATGAACTACAATCAAGATGTGTTCCCATACATGTATGCCATATTGATCACAAACCATGTGCCAATCATACTGACAACAGGTGCCTCTAACAATGTACCAAGAATGTACCAATCATGCATCAACTATAGATCAAACTATGACTCATCAATGATGTACAAGATAACCACCTCATCAACTCATCAACTATATGTCCCAATATGTAGTGCAACAACATGCCAAATTCATGCACCAAGACATCCAACAAATATGCCTCCAATAATACGTCATAAGATATATCAAGGGAGCTTAAATATGTACCATCCATGTACCCTAACAGATCATCCTCAACCACCATTCACTACAGCAAATACTAAGCATCCAAAAATACATGTAATAGAAGTGTGCCTCAATAGATCAATGATATCTCTAGCTACCATCATCATGATATATCTCATAACCAAAGTGCCATAACTTCACTGTCGCAACCAGCATCGTTACTCAACATAAAAATGTCTCAATCCACACTCTAGGGTTAGTATAATGCATCAAGGATAGACTTTCAAAACTCAACCATATGTCATCACCATACATACATCAATTATGTATGACAACATGTAATCATGAAAACCTACAACAAACCATGTCAGACCCTACAACACAGATTTATACCATCACATCAAGCTGCAACTTATTTGCACAACCTACTTTCCAAGGCTTTTACCACCTGCACACGACCTTCTATACAGACAACTCGCGTATTTACGCGACCTATTTATAGGCTAGCTCGTGTATGTACGTGACTATTACCAATGTAACCAACTTACTCTTCAGAATAAGTCAAGCTTGAGCTTGCCTTAGGGTTGTCGATCTGTTCTGATTTTTCAGTCTTCTTCACCCCCTTCTGAAGGTGTCCCAGCCTCTCATAACTTGAGCTCTGATCTTCCATATTCACAAAATTCTCTTCTCTTCTAGCCTCATGTGGTCTTATTGTCATGCTATATGAATTCCTCAACATTGATTGTCTTCTTGTGTTCCAACAATCCTAGGATTTGTGGCCAAATCCACTATAGTTGTAGCATCTCATGGTGTGACAATGAGAAGCAATGCATCCTACTTGATTACATCTCCAACACCTTAGGGTGCTATGGAATCTTTCATTATCTCTCCTTGCATAATATCTGCAATCCAAATCTTTGTGACCATATTCATTACATGAGTGATAGTGACTATGAAAAACATTTTCATACCTTTTCTTTGGTGTCCATATTGAAGGTGTCTCTTATTTGAATTTTCTTTGAGCTGTAAATATGGCTTCTTGATGTCTTCATTTCTTTGTTCTATTGATAGTTTCCTTCTCTCATGTAGATTGTTGACTTGCAACATTATTTCCATCTTTTGAGAACAAGGGACTTACCTCAAGCTTCTTTGAGGTGCTTGCTTCAACATGTGTAGCTTCTTTGTTGTATCTAAGACTTGATTTATCATTTGGTGATCTTTGACTATCCAACATTTCATTCAATATTGTTGAGCTATTCAAGAATTTGTTTGACTTCTCTACTTTCTTTCTAAGATCAACAACTTTAGCTTCCAATTTATTACATGACTCTTCCTTTTCATTTACTTGATTCTTTAGTAGTTCCTCTACCCTTTTGGCTTCTTCAATTTGGGTCTTGAGATGCATATTAACTTCGAGACTTTTGCTAATCTCATTATCTACCTTATTATTTTATTCTATTTCATTCTTTAGTCTTTTGATATGTTCTTCTTTTTATTCTAATTGAGACCTTTTACTTTCTTCTTGTTCCTTGAGCATTTTATTTACTTTCAAAATATAAATTTGATTCTGTTCAAGAAAACTTTTAGTGTTCTCCGAAAGATAGCTACAGTCTATATAACTATGGTCATAGTTGTATTCATATAGACCCCAATCAACTTTCTTTTTAATATTTGAAAGTTCTTCTTCTACTTCTTCCATGGGATAATTATCATATGATTCTTCACAAACTATTTCTAGATATTGTTCTTCACATGTAGAGAAACATTCAACATCATCACATTTAAAATCATTGCAATCAAAAGATTGTGGAGATTCTTTACCTTCATTGTTTTTGATGGAGTTGTCTTTAGTGTCTTCCTTTTTGCCTTGTTATGTCTTCTCTAGCTTTATCCATAGATCCCTGGTGGAAGTGCATTGTCCCATGCTTTCTTTGATATAACTTGAGAGCCCATTGAAGATGGTCTTGAGAGACAATGCATAATTCTTATTTTATTCCTTTTGAGATGCAAACTTTGACTTATTCTTCTAGGGAACTGATCCACCAATAGTTGGTTTCCAAACACCTACTCCTTTTTCCTTCAAATGCACTTTCATTTCTATTCTCCATGTTGAATAATTTTTCTCATAATGGATTGGAACTTCATCATCCATTTGTGTGTCTATGGATCTCCTCCAAGATTTTTAAGGCTTATAGTGAAGGCCTTCTCTGATACCAATTGTTGGACACACCAACCACACTGAGAGGGGGGGTGAATTGGTGTAGGGAGATTTTTCAACTTTCCTTCACAAAACTCCTTAGTTAGCAATAACCATTTACTCATCACTTATTACTGTCATTTATAACTAGTTGTATGTGAACATATATCAACAATAGATAACAGAAACATATATCATCAATAAGCCATCACCACAAAGAACACAAGATGTATGTACAATTTTATTTTTATTATGGACTACAATCCTTGGGTTTATTAGCAACAACTGAATAGAGTATCAAATCCACAAGAGAACCAACTCTGCAATGCAAGACTCAACTTACACAACTCAACACCAACTAAGAATGGGATTCAATCCTCAACAGATACCAATCTATCAATAGGTACGCGACTTGCTAGAAGTGCAACACACGTATGTATGTGCCCTACTAATAGTGCAGCCCATGTATGCATGTGGTCTGACTCACAATAGCCTGTGTGTGACTCCTTAATAACTAGGATTTTCTCTCTCCATGAAAACTCAAATCTTTTTCAACCTCTGTCACATCCACTTCTTACCTTCACTTTCCAATCTGTACCATAACCAATCACAACACATCTATTCTCTCCAACAACTTACTCATGCTCCTCAACCATACAATATCAACGTTACTCAGTCATGTATAAGTAACCAGTATACTATGGAAACCATATCATTGTTGAAACATAAGAGTGTTTCTCACTTTATCAATCATCCAACATAAATCATTTCACAACAGCCATACCAAGAATTCTTTAAGCATTCACCATCAAGAAAACTATGTAACCATACCAGAACTTCTATGGAAAATATGGGCCCATAGAATGCAGATATTGAACTTGCTTCATCCTTCAGGAACCTAGCACCAACTCACACTCAATTCTTCATGACTTTATTCAACTGTACATGCTCTGATCTCTTTCAGCCTGCATGTGTATGCACCCTTCCTCACTGTATCCTACGTATGTACGCACTCTGGCCCACTCATGCTCACATAATCCTTTAGAAACTAGGGTTTCTGAACTTCCAAAACTTTTTCCGTTAAGATCTCAGACTTACAGAAACTTTGATGCATCCACAAGATCTTGCAATCACTCTCTTCCTCAGAATAGATCTTCAATACATGCTCAAGATATATATCTTTACAAGAAACCCTTTCCTCTTATTTATACTCTCTAATTAGCTTCCTTATAAGAATCCACTAGGCCACTTTGTCCACATATCCATTTTATCCACATAACCATTCTGTCCACATGGCTACCTTTATCCAACTTTGTCCACATAGCCACTTTGTTCACATGGTCAGTTGTCCATTTAACCCACTTTCCTTATTTTAGGGTTAACCCACTTATAACCACTTTCCATAATTAGAAAGTTCTCCATTTACTTTATTATTTAAATAATCTTCTTTGACTTTATCACTTCACTTTATTATTTAAATAATTTCTTCTTTGTAAACACTTTGAATTATTTGACCTTTTGGGGCTTCTAGTCAACACATGAGGGTCCTCCAACTTCGTAAGGCCATAAATCTCAAACCATGAGGAGTTATGTGATGTTCCACATACCACCGGAAATGACTTGACATGTACTATCTATCTAGTATAGTTTCAGTAAAAAATTCATGGATCTTCATCTCATTATCCCACAATTAAGAATGGGTTCTCTAACCATACTTCTAGGATAACTCAACTGCAAAGTGTCTTACCATGAGGGCTTTCACCATAAGGGGATGACTTTGGATTTCATCCATTTTCACTTCCTATCAACCATGACAAGACAATAATGAATCATTTTTACATTAATCCCATGACAATACATCACTATGGCATTGTCCCTTTTTCATTGATTCTATGCATGACCACATGATCCAACGATCAATACATTAGTGCATCCATCCATATATGCAAAACATATCAATGGCAACACATCAATCCATCTTCATATATGCATGACTTCATTTATCAATGACTTCACTTGACATCCATTCATTTACAACAATGACAATGCATACTTCATCAATATACTATGACAAGACATTGTTCCTTTGACATCAATGTCAACATGATCCAACAATCTCCCCCTTTGGCATTGATGTCCATACCAAAATTGATGTCAACACCAATCATTGATGGAAACATGTAGACATGTCATTGCTCTTCAACAATGGTCATCTAAATCACATCAATGTGATTATCTCTCCCCCTTTGACATCAATGGAAAAGGGTAGTTCTCTCCTTGGGGCTTCTCCCCATGCCTGAACTCTCCTTGGGGCTTCTCCCCTGGCCAGGATGCCTTGATATTCCTATGAATAATCTCTCCCTTTTTTAAACAAGGGATATCACTCTGATGTAATGTTGAAGACATATCGCTCATGCTCCCCCTTTGACCATCACTCCCCTTGGAACCATGCCTTTGTGCTTTTTCTCCAAGTATTTACATTTTCATCTGATAAATCTCTCCTCATGGAATCATGGGAAGAAGAATGAATCCCCCTATTTGTATTTCTCCCCTTATCTTCTCTGAAATATGAACAATATGCTACCACTGCAATATGCTTCTGATGCAAATGCTACTGCTCAACTGGAACATAGATCAACTTCCTCAAGAATGATCTGCTCTTCCTATGATGATCCTTGGGCCTGTCCATGCATCAAATGCGTACCATACCATACATCATGAAGAAAAATATATGTCAAAAATGAATAGAGAATCATGAACAAAACATCAACCAAGTACATCATGTGCCCACCATGCACAACACCTATGTACATCAATACCATACAATATACCATAATCTATCATCAATGGAGTGTATCAACCATATGCCAAGAACATGTGCCAATTGTGTACCAATGATATGCCTCTACCAACATGCCAACCAAGTGCCTCAAACAAGTGTCATATCACTCATGATATGCCTCTACCATGAACCAAGTGCCACAACCATGTATCTCAATCAATCAAGTGTCTCAACTATATCATCCCATACATCATGTACCAAAGTATATGCTAAAACAAGTAATACCAATTATGTACTTTAGCCAAGTACTATCACCCACAAACATAGACCATCTATGATTGCATCAACATTGCACTAAACATGTATCACCACCTATAACAAGCAAGTGCATCAACCATGCACCAAACCTAAACAAGATGAAATAAAATCAAGATGTGTTCCCATACATGTATTCCATATCGATCACAAACCATGTGCCAATCATACTGATAGCAGGTGCCTCTAACAATGTACCAAGAATGTACCAATCACACATCAACTATAGATTAAGTTATGACTCATCAATGATGTACAAGATAACCACCTCATCAACTCATCAACTACATGTCCCAATATGTAGTGCAACCACATTCCAAATGCATGCACCAAGACATCCAACAAATATGCCTCCAATAATATATCATAAGATATATAAAGGGAACTCAAATATGTACTAGCCATGTACCCCAACAGATCAGCCTCAACCACCATTCACTACAACAAATACTATGTATCCAAAAATACATGTACTAGAAGTGTGCCTCAATATATCAATGATATATCTAGCTACCATCATCATGATATATCTCATAACCAAGGTGCCATAACTTCATTGTCACAACCAACATTGTTCCTCAATAGAAAAATGTCTCAATCCACACTCTAGGGTTAGTATAATGCATCAAGGATAGACTTTCAACACTCAACCATATGTCATCACCATACATACATCAATTTTGTATGTCAACATGTCATCATGAAAACCGTCAACAAACCATGTCAGACCCTCTAATAGACCATGTCAGACCCTGCAACACAGAGTTATACCATCACATCGAGTTGCAACTTATTTCCACAGAATACTTTCCAAGGCGTTTACCACATGTATGTGGCCTGCTATACAGACAGCTCGCGTATGTACGCGACCTATTTATACGTCAGCTCGTGCATGTACGTGACTGCTACCAATGTAACCAGTGCACTCTTTAGAAGAAGTCAATCTTGAGCTTGCCTTAGGGATGCCAATCTGTTCTAATTGTTCAGTCTTCTTCACCCCCTTCTGAAGGTGTCCCATCTTCTAAGAACTTGATCTTCGAGCTTCCATCTTTCCAGCATTGTCTTCTCTTCTAGCCTCATGTGTTCTTCTTGTCATGTTATATGAAGTCCTCATCATGGACTATTTTCTTGTGTTCCAACAATCCTGGGATTTGTGGACAAATCCACTATAGCTAAAGCATCTCACGGTGTGAAAATGAGCATCAATGTGTCCTACTTGATTACATCTCCAATACCTTAGGGTGTTATGAAATCTTTCATTATTTCTCCTTGCATAATATCTACAATCCAAATATTTTTGACCATATTCATTACATGAGTGACAGTGACCATGAAAAACATTTTCATACTTCTTCTTTGGTGTCCATCTTGAAGGTGTCTCTATTTTGAATTTTCTTTGAGGTGTAAAGATGGATTCTTGATGTCTTCCTTGCTTTGTTCTTTTGATAATTTCCTTCCCTTGCATAAATGGTTGACTTGTAACATTATTTCCATCTTTTGAGAATTAGGGACTTACCTCAAGCTTATTTGAGGTGTTGCTTCAACATGTGTATCTTCTTTGTTGTATCCAAGACCTGATTTATCATTTGGTGATCTTTGACTATCCAATATTTCCTTCAATATTGTTGATCTATTCAAGAATTTGTTTGACTTCTCTACTTTCTTTCTAAGATCAACAACTTCAACTTCCAATTTATGATATGAATCTTCCTTTTCATTTACTTGATTCTTTAGTAGTTCATCTACCCTTTTGGATTGTTCAATTTGGGTCTTGAGATGCATATTAACTTCAATACTTTTTCTAATCTCATTATATACCTTCTTATTTTCTTCTATTTCATTCTTTAGTCTTTTGATCTCTTCTTATTTTTCTTCTAATTGAGACCTTTTACTTTCTTCTTGTTCCTTGAGCATTTTCTTTGGTTTCAAAATATACTTTTGATTCTTTTCAAGAAACCTTTTAGTGTTCTCGAGCCTATTTGGGTTCAAGACTCTCTCGCTGCTCATGACCCTTTGGACTTAGTATTTCCCTATGAAAATGTGATCCTAGAGGCAATGTCTAGTCTAGACATACCTTAAAATGATATTCATAATAGATCTTACTTCTTACCCGAGATCAAGAGTATAGAGGCAGGGGAGTTTGTTATGACCATGGATGGAGATAAAACTTGTCCTATTAACCCTCTGGCTATGCACATAATATATGCCATGGGAAACATTGCAAGTATTGCTGAAACGATTCCTATCGATATCTCGAAAACCCCTGGCATCATGGAAAATGTCTTCGTTGGAGTGGATTTCAATTATGAAGAGATTCAAATCTATAATGAATTTTTTTAAGTATTATACGATGTTTTTTCCTGGTCTTATTAGGAGATCCCAATCATTGATCCATGAATTCTTGAACATGAAATCATGACTTATCCTGATGTCAAACTTGTCTTATAGAAGCTTCGCCCGATCAATCCTTGCAAATCAGCAGCGATAAAGGATGAAGTAGAGATACTCCTCAAGGTTGGTTTCATATACCCCGTGAAATTGACAGAATGGGATTTGAACCCTATTCCAGTCAACAAGAAGCAAGGCTTGATCCGCATATATATGGAATTTCATGACTTGAACAATGCTTACCCCCCCCAAAAAAATCCAACACCGTTTATTGACCAGATCGTCAATGAATATGTGGGTTACGAGGTATTTTATTTCATCGACGATTTTTCCCAGTATAATCAAATTCATATCAAGCCCAAGTACCAACATACAATGGATTTTATTTGTCCTTGGGGTACATTTGCCTATCGAAAAATACCTTTTGTCCTAAAGAATGTTGGAGCTGCCTTTCAATGGGCCATGTCATTTTATTTTCACGACCTCAAACACATAGTCGAGGCATACCTCGATGATATAGCATCATGTTCTTTCAAGAGATCCGATCATCCCGCCCATTTACGACTAATATTTGAGAGATGTCACTACTATAAGATTTTCTTGAATCCAAACAAGTGTAGTTTGTGTGTGACATCGAGTTGTTTATTAGGTTTCATCATATCAACAAAAGGGATCATGGTCGATCCTCTAAAGGTTGAGACAATAGTTCAATTGCCTCCCCCACGCACAATTCCCCAGCTTGAAGGTTTATAGGGGAAATACAATTTTCTTTGGCATTTTGTTGTTAATTATGATGAGATTACAAAAGAGTTCATGTGTCTCTTAAAAAAAGGAGTCCCATTCTGTTGGGATGAAACAACTCAACGCTCTTTTGATGTGTTGAAAAGAACCCCTACGTCTGCCCATCTGCTCAATCCTCCTTATTATGGCAAGGATTTCTTGATCTATTTGGTTTTTGCAGAGTCTACAATTGGCATGGTCTTGGTCCAAGAGGATGGCATGCTCGAAGAGTGTGTGATTTATTATCTTATCCGAAGCCTATTTGGACAAGAAATCAAGTACACATATGTTGAGAAACTCTCTTTGTAGGTTGTTCACATTGTCCAATGGTTCTGTCACTATATATTAATTCTCAAGACCACCTTCGTAGCCATCATCAACCCCTTTCAATATGTTTTAATGTGATAGGTCATCGACAGGAAAATTAATCGATGGATAGTCATCCTACAAGAGTTTGACTTGGATTTCATTTCGACAAAATCTAAAAATTCCTTGTTCTTTGCGGATTTAATATTGAAACTTGTAGTCGAAAGTGGTGATATTTCGCCAGAAGAGTGACCAACTAATGAAGATATATTTCTGATCACATATTCAAACCCCTGGTATGGAGATATCCTTGTGTATATTCAAACTTTGAAGTGCCTTTCTTTTGCTTCTCACGATGAGCATCGACGAATACGACACCAAGCACGGAACTATCTCATCCTTGATGACACTTTGTATCGTCAAGGGGTAGATTACATTATTTGACGATGTCTTACTCACGAGGAAGAAGAGCTTGTTTTGAATGACTGTCACACAAGAGCATGTGGAGGTCATCTTTTTGGGTTGGAAAAATCCCAAAAGATTATTTGTGCTGGATACTTTTGGTCGTCGTTAATAAAAGATTGTGTTTAGGAGGTCAAGAAGTGTCACCCATCCAAGATATTTTTTTGGAATATGCGGGCACACCCAACTCCTATGTTCCTGGTTATTGTCTTCGGCTCTTTCACCAAGTGGGGGATTGATTTCACTACTTATCAATTGGTTTCTTCCAGGGGGAATCAGTACATCATCGTAGTAGTAGACTACTTTACTAAGTGGGTCGAAGATATGTCGACTTTTAACAATGAAAGGGAAACTAATTCCCTTTTCATTTTCAATCAGATAGTGGCTAGGTTTGGTATCCCGAAGGATATTGTCACTAACCATGGTAGTCACTTCCAGAAAAAAATGATGTCTGAATTAACATCAAATCTTGGGTTTAAATAGGAACATTCATCAGTGTATTACCAATAAGTGAATGGTCAGGTAGAAGCCATGAATAAGTCCCTCGAGGCTATTCTTCAATGAAAGATTAATTCATCCAAGTCAAATTGGAATTTTATGTTATATTCGATGCTTTGGAATTATCAAACTTATGTAAAGACTGTTACTGGTTTTTCACCTTTTCAACTCGTTTATGGGCAAGAAGCAGTCTTTCCCATTTAATGTAAAATCCCTTCTCTGAAGTTGGAAGTGGAACTACTTCCCGACACTACACCACTTGAGGAACATCTTTTATATCTCGAGCAACTCGATGAGAAGTGTCGGGATTCATCCTTGGCTAACGAGGCTCATAAAAAATGGGTCAAGTGTCAATATGATCGGTCCATCTGCCCTCGGATTTTCTACAAAGGCAATATTGTCCTAATCTACGACCAAGACAAAGATCTCTTGGGGGAAGGCAAGTTCAAACCCATGTGGTTCAGTCCTTTCATTGTGGAATAATTCTTAGAAAAGGGTGCTTACCATCTGGTTGATTTTGAGGGTAATTCATTATCAGAACCTAGAAATGGGATCTACCTTAAGAAATATTACACTTAGGTCAGTCTCCTGAGCATGAATTCTTGTATATATGTATAGGTTTTTATATATTTTTGTCTTTTTGTTTTATGGACGTGTAGTCAATTATGTTTTCTTTTTCACTGTGGAAGATGTCAAGTGAATCTGAAGTCTATGTTGGGTTCACGGACGATGCTAGCCGACACACTCGGAGGCTTGCTTCCGCAACTTGGGTGATTTTTACACATGGTGGTCAGTTTCTATCTTATGGAGGAATTTGTCTAGGAGAAGCAACCAATAATGTTGTCGAGTACATTGCAGTGATAGATTTACTACATGATGCCTTGTCACATGGTATTTCTCGCCTTTGGGTTTATTTAGATGCTCAACTGGTCACGTCCAAGTTAAATGGGGTATACCACGTTTATGATCCCACTCTTCACCAATGATTCCTTAGGGTATGTATCTTAGAATGATCTTTTGATTATGTTACTTATATTCATGTTCCTAGGAGACCTAACCAACTAATTGATACATTAGCTAATCAAGTATTAGATTGGCATGTTTCTCACATGTAAAAGTAAAACACACACATACACATGTAAATACATTTGTAAAAAAAATGTCATCCATAAGACATAAAGATGTATACATATACATATACATATGTACATGTACATGTACATGGTACTCATGACACTATTTTTTGGATATATATATATATATATATATATATATATATATAGATATAGATGTAGATGTAGATGTAGATGTAGATGTATATATACATCTACATATACATCTACATCTACATCTACATCTACATCTATATATATATATATATCCAAAAAATAGTGTCATGAGTAAAAAATGGGCATTAAAGCCTAAAAAATAGTCAGTATACATTGTTGGGATAAATCCCTCAAATTCATAATACAAAAAGTTCCCTCGATGCATAAGTGGTCCAATACTATCTAAGGTCTAGTCCTAATGGCCTTGTTATAGTGAACTACGACGTTCCCAAGACGTTGGAAAAACTGGACCCAAGTCCTAGGAACCCCCACTACATGTGGCTACAGAGCCAAGGGAAGATCCTCGATCTCTACCATGGGTATTGGATGAGTGAGAGTTTTCATGTTTCTCTCTACTCGGCGTAGCACTCTCTCAGCCTATCCAGTTGGGGGTTCTCCTGCAACTATTGGTCCTCCTTCTCTTGATGGTCCAGCCTCTGGTTGAGGACAACGCCTAGTCCTGGTGAAGTTTGTTGGTTGAACTGGTACCACATATGTATATAACAGATCTTTAAGTTAGTACACTGACATTAACATAAAAAGGATAATATGTCAAAATTTAAAAAAATAATATCTTTAAAAAATGTGTTACCTATCTCTCTGTGCTCCTCTCCAGGGGGCATGGGCATGTTAGGATCTCTCAGGAAACTAATTTCTGCATAGGGATATTCCTCTTTGATGGGAATATGATGGGCCCACCAGTCAAAGAATTTGTTTTCAAATTCCTCCTGGGTTATTCCTCCACCCTGCATAGGCATAAAAACTTCACACCTGCACAATGCCGGAAAGGAGGAAATATGTCCCCGTACTGTCTCCCTCAGGATAAGACTAGGGACTCTCAAAGAAGAATAAAGTGCGTACCATGCCAAACCATAAATTCTTGTTTTTCCTCTTGCAACGGTCTGTAAGTTGTTTCTTCATGCATGTCATCATGGTGGTACTCCATTCAAATATGGTAGCCTCCAAACAATGAACCGCACAATGAATTTGTGCACGGGAGGCATGATGGAGTGTTGTGGATCCCGTGATTCACCCAATCATGAATAGTATAATGCGAAGGTGGAGGCATACAATCTTGTGAATCAACACATGAGAACCTACTTTCACAGTACCATCCTCACAGTACATCCTGATGTAATCCTCAATGTTGTACGGCCCTAGAGGAAAGGTCCCCAAATTGACTAGTTCCCCTCTCCTAGAGAGGCTAGTCAAGAAGTAAATATCCTTTGTGGTTGGGGTCAGTGATTGACCCTATAGAATAAATGTATCTTCATTAGGGTACCAATACTATACCAAATATTTAACAACCTCGGTTGTTCCCTCATGAATGGACATTGGAATAATTTCCACACACAACAATGTTTTATCATATCAATGACGTTGGGATCCTCCTCGACCAAGACATCAAGTTCCTTGTGTTCCATTTCTCTCCAGTGCACATACATCCTGTCACACAGAAGTTGGAGAGGTTTTAGCACTTGTTTCATTTTTTTTTTAACATTAAAGGGGGTGTACGCGGGTTGTAGTTAGGAAAATCGCGTATGTATGCGGGTTAAGTATAAATTTTCCTACGTACATATGTGGGTTGAGCATGGACATCCTGCGTACACGTAGACGTGACCCTTTTACTAGGGCACTCGCCTCCCAAACATAAAATTAAGCATAAAAAATGAACTAAAATGAAAGAGACCTTGATTTGTAGTTACTTGGTCCAGGTGTGAAGTTTTTCCATCCACTGTAGCTCCTTGATTTCACCTTTTCAGGAAGATGGTTTTTGACCTTTTTAGTTATTTTTTGAATTGCAATGATAAAAATGAGCTTTCCACCTCTATTTATAGACTTTGTTTTCCATTTTTCCCCGAATTTGGTCCCCTCTTCCCCCTTTCTTGAGTTGGTGTCTACTTAAGTTCTCTTTTGAGTTATCTTTGGGTCGTTCTGATGAACTTGTCCTTTTGGTTTGGTGATTTTCTTTAGATGGGTTACACCTATTGTAACATCCCGCTCTGGCGCACTGAGAAAACTTATTATTTGAGGACACTTGCTCGCAAGTGATCTGGACTTTTATGATGTTAGACCATTTATACTTGATTATGATGCGATTGACAGATTACATGATGTGTTACTATTTGATGTCGACAGATGCTATTGACTCAGTTTTATTGAGTGTGAAGGGTTTTTGACCTTGAGGATGTAGAGGCATTGGTAGAATCCCCTTGGACTCCAGACTGAGTCAGGGAGTGTGCTTTTGGGTTGATATGTTTACTATGATGTTTCATTTGATTTGATGATTTGATGTTGACATTTCTGACATGATTGTTGATGATGCAGGCTGACGATAGCTTGCCGACCAGACTCACATATGAAGTAAAGGGGCCACACACGATTTGCAGAGAGGTTGAGGGAGAGGGGTGGACAACAGCCCTGCCACCGCCTACTAGCACTCCCACCGTGGCTCGAACTGTAGGTTAACGATTACCTAGTTCGAGAGGATCCAGGATGTCGTGAGGGAAGACTGCGACAGTCGCTCACGATGATTCTAAGGGGCACGCAATAAGGAGGGGGCCTTATTCCTTAGACCCCTTAGTCTCCTACAAGTTCACCTGGCGGAGTGTTGACTCCAAGGGTTATAGATGTCTACCAATCAGTCTAGTTGGCGAGTGGCACCCTTGGAGCACGTGGTGCATCCTGAAGGGCACGTCGCACCAAAAGAACCTCAATTGGCGAGTGGCACCCTTGGAGCACGTGGTGCATCCTAAAGGACACATCGCACAAAAGAAATTCGAGAGGCGAGTGGCACCTTGGAGCACGTGGTGTGTCCTGAAGGGCACGTCGCAATAATGTTGGATGAAGGAGTCAGCCTAAATGACCCTAATACATCACCACCTGAATAAATCCTTAAACAATTCCCCTAACTAGGCATTGCCAGTTCATAATTTGAGCCCTATGTCAAAAAAAAACATAATTCAAGAGTATACATTAAATATTCATTACCCTGATGATGATTTGCAACCTCCACCTAATCCGAGGAGTTTCCTTCCTTAATTAAATACATAAAACAATTCCTCCGTTAATTGAATTCATAAAGTATTTCCTTACTTAATGGCGTACATAAGGCCTTTCCTCATTCCCGGTAATAAGCTTGATAATTTATCTTTTTAGGAAGGTACTACTACTTCTCCCTAACATAATAATAAAAACTTAACCGTCTCCTAATAACAACGCCATTCTATTCTAGCTCACAACAGCTCTGCAATTCAAATAACATTAGAATCTCATTTCCTACTAGCTAAGCATTAACAATACAAGTGCTAATAATAAAATTGAACAAAAAAAAACCCACTTAAGCTAATGTGAGTCTTCATAAAGGGTGTAGGGTAAAATAAAGAGATTTAATAAATTAATTCAATTAGG